>PVKS010024992.1:0-30406 GCA_004027875.1 Aplodontia rufa | reverse complement strand
TTCTCTAGTGATTAAAATTCTTGAACACCTTTTCATGTGCCTTTTTTTTTTTTTAAGAAAGAGGGACCAGTGAGAGATAGAGATAGAGAAAGAAAGAATCAATTTTATTTAGTTTCTCCTGTGGCTTTCGTTGCTCCAAGACTTCCATGTGTACTGGTGCTGGGTTTCAAACTCATGTACTCACGTGTGCCAGGCAAGCGCCATAACTGACGAGCCACCACTCCAGCCCCTCATGTGCATTTTTATATCTTCTTTGGAAGAATGTTTATTAAATCTTTTACTCATTCTTTGAATTTCCTTGTTGATATTTTTAAATTTAAGGAGTTCATTATATATTCCAGATAATCCTACATCTTACATGATTTGGAAATATTTCATCCATTCTACAGGCTGTCTTTTGTCTCTGTTGAAAGTGTCTTTTAATGAACAATTTTAGAAACTTTTCATTAAGTCAAATTTGATTATTTTTCTTTCTTCTCCTTCTCTCTCTCCCTGCCTTCCTCCCTTTTTGTGGTTCATCTTTGGTGTCATAGCCAAGAAATCATGATCAAATTCAGTGTTGTAAAGCATTGGCCCCATGTTTTCTAGAAAGAGTTATATTGTCACTCCCCGCAGCGTTTCGGAGTGGGGAGTGGGTGGAAGGACCCGGACCTGGGCCGTTCCCTGGGGGCCGAGTCAGGACAGGGTTGGGAACCTGGGGCAAGGGGGGTGAGCGCCTGTGGCCGGAACGTGGGATCTTTCTTCCCGGCTGGGGGAGAAAAGAACTCAGTCTCAAACACGGGTGGCACTTTGAAACTTCTCTTCCGCTTTATTTCTCCCGCACATCCGTAGATATAGCGATACCAGGTTGCTAAGGGACCAATATTGAAGTGGCAAAACTAGCTCGTTTCAGCCAATGAGGGACTATTATGTTGGTGATGTCATCTATCTCCGACGGGGGGGGGTGCAAAGAGAGAGAGAAAGTAGCACTCCAGGGCAGGCGTGTAACTCGCCTTGCACGAAATGTGAAGGGGGAAGAAAGAGAAGTATTATGACGTCCAATATGGCGATTTCCTTTTGCACAGAGCCCAACATTATATAGCCTTAGCTCTCATATTTAGGTCTTTCGCCCATTTTGACTACACTTTTGTATACCATACTAGGTAAGGGCCAACTTAATTCTTTTGCATGTGAGAATCCAATTTTCTAAGCACTATTGGATGAAACATTTTCCCCCTTTGTTGAAGACTATTTGACCACATATGCAAAGAGTTACTTTTGGATTGTATTCTATTCCATTGATCTGTAATGAGTTATTTTGGGGATTGTATTCTATTCCATTCATCTGTAATGAGTTATTTTGGGGTATTCTATTCCACTGATCTGTATGTCTGCATTTCTGCTAATAATATTCTATTTTCACTATTGTAGCTTTGTGGTAAGTTTTGAAATCAGGAAGTGTGGGCTCAGTTTTAATCCATGCTTTGGCTTTTCAGGGTCCCATGAGATTCCATATGAATTCCAGGAATCCTTTTTCTATACGTGCAAAAACAAGTCATTAGGATTTTGATAGACATTGCTTTAGATCTGTAAATCTCTTTGGAAAGCATTGACATTTTAATAATATTAAGTCCTCTAACCCATTAACATGGGATATGTTACCATTTATGTGTCTTCTTTAATTTCTTTTGATAATGTTTGATAGTTTTAATTGTATAATTCTTTCACTGCATTGGGTAAATTCTAAATATTTCAATCTTTTGGTGCTATTATCAATGGTGTTTTCTTAATTTCTTTCTGCATTGCTCAGTTTAGTGTATAAATATGGAACTGATTTTTCTGTGTTCATTTGGTATCCTCCTACTTTGGTGAATTAATTTATTAGCTGTAACAGGTTTGTGATTGCGAAGGTCTTGAGGGATTTTCCCATATGGCATCATACCTATGCACAGAGAAAGTTATACTCCTTTTCTTTGAATTTGGATGATTCTTATTTCTTTTTCTTATGTAATCACTCTGGCTAGGATTTCTATTACTGCGTCATATACAAGTGGTGAAAGCAGGAGTTTTGTTCCTGATTTAGAGGAAAAGCTTTCATTTTTGTCTTCACTCACAATGATGTTTGCTATGGGATTTTTCACATATTATTTTTGCTAGGCTAACATAGCTCCCCTCTAGTCTTACGCTGTTGCATGTTTTCACCATGAAACAATGTCAAACTTTGTCATATGCTGTTTCTTCACCAGTTGCGATGATCATCCAATTTTTCCTTTCATTCCTTTAATGTAGTGTATTACACTGTACAGTTTTTGTGTGTTGACTCATCCTTACATTCCCTCTTGATCATGTTTTATAATCCTAACATACTGCTGACTTTGTCTTAATAATATTTTATTGAGAATGTTTGCATCAATATCCTGAGGAATGCTGATTTGTAGTTTTTTATACTATACTGTCTGTCTGGTTTTGATATCTGGGAAACACTGGTCTCCTAGAATGAGTTAGGGGGTAATCCCCTCCTCTTCAACATTTTGCAAAAAGTTGAGAGGAATTGGTGTTAAGTTCCACAAATGGTTAGTAGAATTCATACAAATAAGCCATCAGGTCCAGAATTTATCTTTGTCAGGAGTTTCTGATTAATGATTCAATCTCTTTTCTAGTTATAGATCTATTTGTGTTAGCCACTTCTTCATGGTTTAATCTGATACATATTGTCCTTCCAGAAATTTGGCCATTTCTTGTCAACTTTCCAATTTATTGTTGTACAATTTTTTTATCATTGTGGATTTTATTATCATTGTGGATCTCTGTATAATTGATAGTAATGCCACCACTTTCACTATTGATTTTTTTGATTTGTGTTTCTCTCTCTCTCTTTTTTTTTTTGCTTCATCTATCCATTAAATTTTATCAATTTTCTTGGTTTTTGGAAGTGTAACTTTTTTTTTGCTTATTTTTCTGTGCACCATTTTATTTTTCTCTGCTCTAATCTTTTAATTTCCTTCCTTTTGCTATGATTGAATTTAGTTTGTTATTTTCTACTTCCTTAATTGGTACACTGTATTTTCCTCTAATTGGTCAAGAGATCTCTTTTAACAGAGTGGTCATAATCCAGCCCTTCCTTCATGGGGCTCCAGAGGATGTGTTCATGA
Source organism: Aplodontia rufa (assembly GCA_004027875.1). Lineage (NCBI taxonomy): Eukaryota > Metazoa > Chordata > Mammalia > Rodentia > Aplodontiidae > Aplodontia > Aplodontia rufa. The sequence continues at coordinate 27,275 of PVKS010024992.1, read as the reverse complement.
ATATTCACAGCGTGACTTTCATTAACACTTCTTTATCCTGACAGAGAGCCTCATCCCAAAGTATCTGACCCATGTCCAGAGCATCCCTCTCACCAATAACATTTATGCTGAGACACACCTTTCTGACTCTGTCTGACGTGTGTCTAGTTTATTTCTGACAAGATATTGATTTTCTAAGAGATCTTTGAACAAGACTGAAGTTAGGTTTTTGTGTATCAGTTGGTGACACAAAGGGGGCAGCTCAGCAAAATGTGTGGAAGGACAGAAGCAGTGTATTTCTTACAGATCCTGGAGAGAAGAAGAAAGCATACCTCTAAGGGTCAGTGTGAAAAGAACCCTTCCAACACATGCATACTTAGCCAGCAGTTGGGGAGCAAGAGAGAGAGAGAGAGAGAAAGAATGTAATCTGGGAGCCAGCATCTGAATTGGGGTGAAGCTTGTTAGCCAAGGTTTCCCACAGAGCATTCTATCTGGTGGGTTTAGAGTAGCAGGTAGAATTCTGTGGAGTCCTGCTGAGGGGGAAAGTACCATGGTGCATTAACATAGTCCATTCAGGCCTTAGGGATCAGTGGGGTGAGTTAAGAAGGTTATGACCCATTGTCCCAAAGGAAGGTATTCACTTATCTGTATCAACCACCCTAACTAACTGGGAGGAGGCAAAGAACAGGAAATTGTCAAGGGCAATAATACCCAGAATCTTGTATGATTAAGTCCAACTAATATTCCAAATGAATGCTGACAAAACATTAATTGCAGGAATTCGCTACATAAAGTTAGAATCTTCCTTGTGTTATAATGTAAACACTTATAGTTATAAATTTTCCCTGACTGCTTTCTCTGTTATAAGTTTTGGCAAACTTTGTTTTAATTTTCATTTGTCTCTAGTATTTTCTAATTACTCTTGTATTTTATACCTTGATCTGTTGGGGTGTTGGAATTGTGTTCTTTTATACCTATAAATATGTACATTTTCTAGTGTTCCTTCTGTTATTGAACCCTAACTTAGTCCTGTTATGGTTGGAGAAGATGCTTTGTATGATATCTATCTTTTTAAGTATAGAGTCTTATTTGTGACCCGACTATGAACTATGCTGGAAAATGCCCCATACGCTAGAGAGGAGCGTGCACTCTGTTCTCAGTAGGCAAAGTGTTTGGATGTGTCTGTTAGATCTATTTGGCTTAATGTTCTTTGTTGCTTTGACAGGATACCAAGCATGGGATGACTGACAAAGAACAGAAATTTATTTTGACTTATGATTCTGGGAACTAGGAAATCCATAAACATGACTCTGGCAAGGAACTCACGCTGCTTTGACTCATGGTAGAGAGTAGAGTGGAAAGCATTAGGGCATCTTTGATTTATAACAACTCTTTCCAAGTGTGACTAATCCAGTATTACAAGCAAGCACTCATAAGAATCAGCAACTCCCTTGAGAGAATTAATCCATTCACGTTGGTGATACTCCCAAACCTCGTTGCCTCTTTAAGACCCCACCGTGTGTCAATATCGGTACCTTGAAGAGCAAGGCTCAGTATGAGTTTGGGTAGGGAAAACCATTTTCCAGCTGCAGGGTATGTTGTTCAAATCCTCTGTTTCCTTGCTTATCTTCTGCATAGCTCTGTTCATTATCCACAGTGGGGAATGTAAATCTCCAATGGTGATTGTAGAAATATCTATCTTTTCCTTCAATTCTGTCAATTTTTACTTTCTTTTTTGTCCTGGATTGCTTTTGCATATAAATTTTTTTTTGATTTTTCATAATATCTTTCTGAATTGAAATTTATTCATATATGTTATTTGTCTCTTGTAAACTTTAAATTAGTATCCTATTGTCTGATATCAATGCATGTCTATTAAAATATTACATATATACATATTAATATTTACATGGTACATTAATTTACATTCTTTTACGTTCAACTTTTTTGTGTCTTTTACGCTAGTGTGAACTTTCCTACACAATGTCACCAGATCATATTTTCAATCAATTTAATCTCTGTCTTTTTCTTGAGGTGTTTAATCCATTTACACTTAAAATAATTGCTGATAAGGAGGGACTTGTTTTGGTCATTTTGCCGTTTGTTTTCTGCATGCCTTAGAGCTTTGATGTCCACCATTTTTTGCGTTATTTTTCTTTGAGTTTTGTGGATTTTTTTTTCTAGCAAAATGTTTTTATTACTCTTTGGTTTACTTTTGTATATATTCTTTATCTTTTTCTGGAATTATCATGGGGTTTATATTTAATTATCTAAAGTAATAGCAGTCCATTTTTTGACTGATGCAAAGTTAACATCACTTACATAAAAATGCTGCTCCTTTAACAGCACTGTCCCTGCTGTTTTTCAGTTGTGGGTGTCACCACATTGCATTTTTTGCTTTGTGTGTCAGAAAATATAAATTGATAATTGCCAATGCTTTCGTCTCTTCAGTGATATAGGAAACAAATTCAGAGTTGAAAACAGAAGCCACAATAGCAAGTGCTCTTGGAATAGTAATTTTAATGTATCATCCCCTTTTCACCCTTCAAATGAATTTTGTACTTCAGTTATTACAATTTTCAGTTTCAGAGTTTATTTTGGGTTTATTTTGAGGTGTTCTGTGTTTTGTTGATATTTCTGTTTTGTTCCTATATCATTTTCTTTTCTCTGTCTGCATCATCCTTTACTTTTTTGAGTATCATTAACTCCATTGTTTTTCATGTCTTTGTTCAAACTGTTACCAGGTCTTTTCAAGTAATGATTTATGTTGTTTATTTACTTTTCTCTTGAGTGGGCTGTATTTCACCGTTTGTATGTCATGATGCTTTTGTTATTGTTGGAAGTCAGACATTTGAATCAAATGGCATAGTTACTCTGGAAATCAGAGTTTCCCACTTCCCCAGGGTTTGATTTTTTTTTCTTTGCCGTTATTGTTTTATTTTATTGTTTCATTTTGTTCCTTTGGATTATTGTGGGCTATTTCTGAACTGAGGATTAGTCTGACATGTCAATTTACGATCTTCTCTGGTCTTTTCTGAACCTGAGTCTTCCCCTGGACAAGCACAGAGGCTTTCTCTTTTTCACCATATATGCAGGTGCTTTTGAATGGTATAATATTCAATTCCTGAATGCCACAAGCAGAAAGGAGAAAAATGAATAGGAAAGCCACTGGTCCTCTAAGTCTCCTAAGTTACTTCATTCACAGGAAGAAGGCAGCCATGGGGGCAGGAACAGCAGTGGTTGCTTCTCCCTGTGTGTGTGTACCTATGTGTTGAGAAGCAGTCAGAGCGCAGATTACTTGGAAGACAGAGTCCCTTATGCCAATTCTGGCTTCTGCAAACTGGTATGCAACAGCTTCAGGAGCTACTTGCCGCACAGCTCTGTGCCAAGGTGCTATGGGGTCAGGGTATGGGCAGCTGCTACTGTGACAAGAGCTAAAATTGACCAAACATTAACCACAATTTACTGTCCAGCCCTTCCCTTAGACATTGCAAGCCTTGGATGGACTCAACAATATATACATCAGACATATTATGTCATTGGAATTGTAGACTAGTGGGGGGTGGGGGGATATTTGTAGAATTTCCTACTCCACCATCTTTCCAGATTTTTGTCTTCATGTATTCAGTCTAAATTTTGAGACTAGCTCATTTGAAAGCTTAATATGCTTCTGACAACCAGTACGCCATCAAGTGTTAAAATACAAAAGACAGGGACGTCCTTGCTCTCATGAAACTTCTATTTTATAGGAAGGGATAAATACAACTCCAAACAAATTAGCCACTTGTGATCCTGCACATGATGACAAGGGCTTTGAAAGCATACTAAGGAGCATAAGTAGAGAGTGGCAAGAGAGGAAGCTTCCCAGAGAAGGATCCTTCGTTGTCTGCTAGGTACAGTGAAGCAGAAAAACTTCTGGTTGGGGGCAGAACATCGGCAGAATCCCAGGGAACATGATGGGCTTATAAAATGAGTGAAAACTCACAGAGCTGTGTTAGGTGGATGGAATTCAGGAAGGGAAGGTGTTTTAGTTACCAAGTGCTATATCACATAAAGTGGCTTTTCTAAGAAATATTTTCCTTTCCAATTCTAACACCTGCTACTTCACTCCTCCCTGCTTGAGACTAGATTCCCTGCTGTCTCAGAGTCTGTCACTTCATATGAGGTTTTGCAGAGCCTAGATCCATATGCTACACTGTGAAAAACTCAATGTACCGTGTGCAGTGTGGTTGGTGAACCCTAGCAGGAGTGGCCAATTCATCGGGCACATCATAGCCAGGAGAATGATTATCTCAATACCTTCATTTTCTTCTGTATTACATGGGTTAGAAATCCAGCTGATTTACTAAAATGATACAAGCATATAGGAACAAACCTTTTCTAAAGTCTTAGCAAATGGGAAAGTTTTCCTTTTTATATCATAGGAAATAGTGTCTTGCAATGAAAGACCTAGAAGGATTTTAAAAGATGATGCACTTGAAAATGTTCTTCAGTAGTACATCAGAGAGCAGCACAGGACAGAGGAGAAACTTGGTTTGGGACAGGACTCTGTGCTCCGCTACGCTGCTCTGCCTAGCAGAGTTCTGTTTTATCAGGCCTCAGTGTGTGAGTTCTATGCAATGTTATTTTCCTTTTACAAAATGTTTGAGAAACACCCATCCAATTTCAGTGTTACGCAATGTTGCGCTGGAGTGAGCTCTTACTCATTAGAGACAACTGACAGAGTGCTTCTCATCCCAGTTCTGTTTGGTGACATCACATTGATTACTTGAATTTAGTTAATACTACACATGGGGATCCTAATTATTTTTTTTTCCTCCTGAAGAGCCAGCTAATCAACGGATGATTACTGATGACTGTAAAGTATCAGCACATGTCACAGCTGGCTATGGGCATGGCTGGGAAAAGAGCACAGATCTTCTACGTCTGACTCCCGGATTGTTCCTGAGATTCCCATTATCACAGGACAGTGGAGAAGTTCGCATGTGCTGCTAGCGTGCAGGCATCATTTGCATTCCTGACTGTTGTGTGGTTGTAAGCTGACAAGGACGTTGAGACCTGGAGTTCTATCCCCAGTTGTCAGATGTAGACACTGGAATTGGAAAGGGGTTGTTTGTCCCAAAAGCATTTGTTTAGTGCATGACAGGTCAGAGTGAGGCAGAACTTTCCCTTGCACTGTACCCACATCGACCAACTCTCTGAACTTGAACAAGTCACTACCTTCTCTCTACCTAGATTCCTCACTTGTTGTACCTAGAAAGAAAATCCTTAGCTACCACCATAGGATGTTGTAACCCAAGTGAAGCACTGTGTGCTCAGATGAATTTTATAAATCACGGAGTGCTATTAAAATTGCATTAGTCCATCACTTGTATAAAATATTGAATCATGACACCACTCTGCTTCAATTTCATATTCATTAATAGGAATGAGAAGCAGTTTAGCAGAGCAATTAAGGGTACAGGCTTTAGGCTTTGTCATCAGGCCTGAGTTGAATCCCATCTGTATCTCTTATCCACTATTCCACTAGGAGCTTTGGAGTGGTCGCTTAACCTCTTCCCTACCTCTGTTCCATCACTTACAGAGATAATTTGCACATCTGAGTCATGAGGCTTTTATGAAGATTACATAATATAGGAAATATATGTTTATATGTACTATGGTGTAAAATGACACTTAGCTCTTAAAAATTCTTTGCAGTTATTTTCATCTCTTAATCATCAACGCAACTGAACTATCTGGCAAGAGAATTTGAGTTCCATTTTCCTCACAAATGCTAACTGTATGAATGCTTTTTTATTTGTTAACTCACTTTAGGCATAATTGGTTAGCAAATGTTTTAATAGCTTCTGTCTTCCAGGCTATATTTATTTTTATTTTTCTGACTTTCTCCTTTCATTGCCCCTAAGTAGTATGTCCCAGATGTGTGAGCAGCAATCCTATCTTATCCGGGGGGATATGTTCCAGCACCCCTAGTGGACTCCTGATAGCGTGGATCGTATTGAGCCCTAAATACACTATGCTTTGTTCTACACCCACGTACATATGGTGGAGTTTAATGCCTAAATTAGGCACTGTAAGGGATTAACAGTGATAATATTAAAAAAAAAAAAAACAGTGATAATAGAACGATGGTAGCAATATACTGCACAAGTTGGACAGTGTGAAATCTCATCGTGCGACTCAGAAGGACATGAGATTTAAAATGTTCCAACAAAATGTAGTTGACCAAAAGCAAAACCAGGGATAAGAAGGGGTCTATGCTGTGTCTAAGTTTTCCCTTTGTGGCTGAAACCTTTCTTCTCCTCTTCCTTTTCTACTTCCCTCTCCTTCTCCTCTAACTCAAAAGTCTGTGGGCTACCTCAGGCCCACTTAATAGGTAACACTTGGTTTTTGATTCATGATACTTGATTTTTCAGATTGGAAAAATCTACAGTTTTTAGTTTGACACTTTGAACATGTTTCTCTTTAAATTTTAAAAGATACAAATTTAAAAGGAAATTTTGAAGTTGGACATAGTGTGTAGTTGACTTCCCACTTCCTTTCTTCCTCACTTAATTTTTACTTCTTTTTTTCCTAGAAGTAGTCAGTTTCAGTAATTTTTAAAAAATTTATTGGTTCTTTTTTATATGTATAATGACTTTAGAATATACCACGACGTAATTAAAAAAGCATTGAGTATGACTTTTTCAAATTCAGTCCTCAGCGTTTCTCCTTTGCCTGCCTTCCTCCCTCCCTCTGTTCGTTTAGTTATACGGGACAATAAAAGGTACAATGACAGAGTTACAAAAACTGCAGTTGAACTAGTTCCAATTCATTCCCCAGTATTGCCCCTTCCACTCCCTTCCTCCCGCCCACTGTTCTTTCTAGATATACATGACAATAGAATAATCAATGATATAATAATAGGAGCATGGGGTATAACTTATTTCAGTGCTGTCCCGTCTTTCCCCTCCCCCGTTCTCTACTCTCTACTGTACTGATCTTTCTATTATATACTTATAGTTTTTCTTTTTTACTTTAGTGACTTTTTGATGAATATGTTGATGTAATTCACTGTATAGTATATTCATATGTTAACATAGGAAAGTTGAACTTTCTCTCATCCTTGCTTTCTGTTTCCTTCCCTTTAGTCTATTCCTCTCATCTTTTCCTTATTTTGGGTTAACTTCTGCATATCAGAGAGAGCATTTGATCTTTGCCTTTTTGAGATTGGTTTATTTCACTTAGCATGATAGTCTTGATTTCCATCCATAAAGACATTCTTTCTTACGGCTGAGTAATCTTCATTGTGTATATAAACCACATTTTATTAATCCATTCATCTATTGAAGGGCACCTTGGTTGGTTCCATAGTTTGGCTGTTGTGAATTGTGCTGCTGAAAACACTGATGTGGCTGCATCACTGTAGTATGCTGATTTTATAGAATTTGGATATGCACACCAAGGGGTGGGATAGCTGGGTCAAATGGTGGATCCTTTCCTAATTTTTTGTGGAATCTCCATTCTGCTTTCCAGAGTACTTGTACCAATTTGCAGTCCTACCAGCAATGTGTAAGTGTATCCTTTCCCCCATATCCTCACCAATATCTTCTGTTATTTGTCTCCTTGATAATTGTCATTCTAACTGGAGTGGGTGAAATTTCAGTGTAGTTTTAATTTGCATTTCTCTAATTGCTAGATGCGTTGAACATTTTTCCCTATCTTTATTGACCATTTGCATTTCTTCTTAACTAAGGGTGCTGGGAAAACTGGAAATCCGCATGTAGCAGAATGAAATTCAAACCCTATCTCTTACCCTGCACATAACTCAACATGGATCAGACCTAGGAATTAGGCCAGAAACCCTGCACCTACTTGAAGGAAGTGTAGGCCCAACATTGCAACACAATAGCTCAGGAACTGACTTCCTTAATAAAATTCCCAAAGATTAAGAAGTACAATTAACAATCAATAAGTGGGATGGCATCAAATCGAAAAGCTTCTTCTCAGTAAAGGAAATAACCAAGAGCGTGAAGAGAGAATCCAATTTGCCAGCTGCACCACAGATAGGATATTAATATCTAGGATATACGAAAAACTCAAAAAACTTAAAACCAAACCCACAAATAACCCAATTAATACATGGGCAAAGAGCTAAGTTTCAACAATCTTTTGAGTTTTTAGCTAAAAATAAAATTATTTAAAAGAGGTGTTTACTACTTCTGGAGTGTATTAGTGAAATATATACAGTATTTGGAAAATAATGTGCTTTTATTCCAAGGGTCGATGAGCAAATATGAGCATAATTTATTAGTTTTGACTTGCAGAAATGCTTTTCTTCCAATTCCAATAAAGGATGCATTGAAGTTAATAGTCTGAGGTTGGGTACGATGTACCCCAAAGAGGAAATGTTTCATCTCAGGCATGAAACACTCATTGGTCAGTCATTTTAAGATGTTGGCTAGAGAAATCTTAGGCTCTGTATTGATTATGATACTCCCACATAGAGAGAGGGAATTGAATCAAAAGGAAAAGGAACTAGAAGAAGAATTAGTTGTGTGCTTCTCTAGTGACTGAGCCTCTCTGAGCCTAAATTTCCTTCCGTAACTATTTAAATAGCACAGAAATCGGCTCATTAGTACTCCCAGGCCAAATTTGACTTTCCATTTGTTTTGTGAAGCTCATGCCCTAAAAAATATTTCTTACATTTTTAAATAATTGAAAAAAATAGAAAAAATATTTAATAACACAAACAATATGAAATGCAAATATAGGTGTCTATAAACAAAATTGCATTAGAACCAGATATACCCATTCATTTATGCATTGTCTATAGGGGCTTCAATGTTCTGAGTTGCGTTTAGTAATTGCAATAGTGACTATGTAACCTCCATATCCTAGTAATTCATTATCTGGCTTCTACAGAAAACTGTGTCAATGCTTCAGATGGTATTAACAGCACAAGGATTTTGCAGAGACAAATACTGTGATTGAAATGCCTAGAGCACAGTAGGCACCCAATACCCATTGGCTGATATGCTTATATGCAAATATTATGCTAATAAAGAGGGGCTGTGCATCCTTTCCAGTTCTGATTCGAAAATGTAGCATGCAGTGGCATTGCCTGAAGTCACTTCAGGTAGCTGAGACTGTCCCTGGGAGGTGAGGTTTGAGGGTGCGATGCTTCTGAGTCTCCGGGCTAAAGATGTTGCTGTATACATGACTGGTGAGGGTCACTTATGTTTCTGGGATCAGGAATCATGATCTGCTAGGATGGTAGCTGCCTTCTCTAAACAAATCCCAGTAGCAATTTGTTCATTCCTGAATGGAGACTCCATACTCAACTCAGGATTCTCCACTCATCTAACTCATTCAGAAATATGCAAATACTGCTCATTTTAACTTCTGTGAAAATGTGCACAAAAATGAACCCCAGGCCAGGACATTCCTTATTTTTTTCCTGTGAAATATTTAGGCATTTTCCCATCATTGCCTTTTCCTACATCCTGAAAATCTTGAGAAATTGCAGCTCTCCAATCACTGTACTTGGTGACAAGCTGCTTTGCAGTCCTTAGAGTTACATCATCAGAGTTCTTAGGAAAAAGCCAATTTAGTTAAAAATATAAAATTATTAAATGTAAACAAAGGACTAAATTTAGAGGAAGGCTGCTGTGCTGGTGAGGAGTCTAGTGGTTGAACTTCAAGAGTGTGATATTGAAGGTTGTATTATTTAATATAGCTGTTTAAATAGTTTCTATCATCTGAAATTTAGTCTATGAAGATGAAGCAGTGTAATAAAACTTACACAGACATTTCATTAGTCAGTGAGTACTTTAGGTCACTAGGCAGAGCATAAAGCAAAGATCATTTTTTTCTGGCACTGGGAATTGAACTCAGGACCCCACACAAGCTAGACAGACTCTCTACAATTGAGCAGCACCCCCAGCCCTTTTTATTTCAATTTTTAAGAGAAAGAAAAAGTTAGTTAATTTTTATTTTTTCCTGTTTTTTGTTTTGTTTTGTTTTCCTCCACTTAGTTGTGTATGTGGTGCTGCAGGTGGAACCTGAGTCGTTACACATGCCAGGCGAGCGCTCTAGCAAGAAGCCAGCTCTCCAGCCCTTTATTTCAGTTTTAGACAAGAGTCTTTCTGCATTTACCAGTCTGGCCCCAGATTTGCTATCCTTCTTCCTCAGCCTCCCAGAAGCTGGGATTGCAGGGCTGCCCCATCATGCTGATCAGAAATCAAAATTCAAGATTAACTTTGCTGAATTAAAATGACAGGAAGACATGACAAAATGACAGAGCTCTCCAGCCCACTGCCCTGTCACTCCCCATGCCACTGCCTTATTGCGGATTTCAGCTTTGCTCTGATTCCTTCTTTCATCCTACAATGACAACAGTGTCTATTCCAGCCCAGGCAGTGGGGAAGGCTCTAGTGATGAGAGCTGAGCAGGAAAGACAAGGTGCATTGTCATCGAAAGCTGATGGTCCCATTGAACCAGCAGCAGCAGTGGTGATAAATGGTGGCGAGTGGCATGGAAGGAAGATTACAGAATTTTGTGGAAAAAATAACAGAAGATTTAACACGGAGTTGGATAAAGACCTACGCGAGGTCAGGGAAGGCTTGCCGGAAGAAGGGGCTTGAAGCTGTTTCCTGAATGTTACATGGGAGGTGCGGTTGCAGGTTACTCAGTACTTTGCGGTCAGTGTTGGGAAATTCATCCTTTTTTTTGTTTCAATTGTGTTTCTTTTATTTTCTTCCATCTTTACTGAGGTATGATTGTGATTAAGTATCATATATATTCAAGTTATGAAATGCAGTGCTTTGGTCTAAGTGCATGTTGTGAAATTATTACTAACATCAAGTTGGTTAGCATAGGTATCAACTCACATAGGTATCATTTTTATTCTGTGTGTAATAAAAACACTTGAGATCTTTTTAAGCAAATTCCAAGTACACAATATGTTATTATTAACCAGTCACCATGCTATCCATTAGATCTCCAGGACTTATATATCTTAGAATGCTTGTTCCCATGTCCAGCTTCTCTCTTTAGAGGTCACCTGCCTGTTCCTGTTCCATTCCACCCTCTGTTTCTAGGAATTTGAGTTTTTGTTTAGATTTTTACATGTAAGTGGAATCACGCAGTATTTGTCTTTCTCTGTCTTGTTTACTATACTTAGCGTATTATCATCCAGATTTATTCATGTTGTCATAAATGGCAGTGAGATTGCTTTCGTTTTTTAAGGCTAAATAGTGTCTTGTTGTGTGTATGGGTTAGTCCTCTTCTTTCTCTTATGATGACAAAATACCTGAGATAATTAACTTAAAAGGAAGAAAGGTTTGGTGTGGCTCACAGTTTTGAAGGGTTCAGCCCATGGTCCATTGGCCCTGGTGCTTTTGGGCTAGTGGTTAGGTGGTACACAATACTTGCAGTGCCTTATGGTGGACAGGAAGATAGAGAGAAAGAGAGAGTAAGAGGTTAGGGTCCCCGTAATCCCATCAAAGACACACAGCCCCAATCATCTAACTTCCTCCCCACTAGGTCCCACCATAAAGGTTCCACCACCTCCCAATAACACCACGGGCTTGGGTGGGACCAACCCTTTAACCTGTAGTCATTTATATATCTTCTTTGGAAAAATGCCTGATTTTAGGTTTCTTTGTCCATTTTTAATTATATATATTTTTATTACATTGTGTAAGTTTCATAAATGTTTTGATATTAACTCCATATTGGATATATGGTTTCTAAGTCAGAGGAATTAAACAAGAAAAGAAACAAACAAAAAGACATCCAAATCAGATCAGAAAGGAAGAGGTAAAGCTGTTGGTAAAAATGATATGATTTTATACATTAGAAAACCCTAATGACCTATTAACAAACTGTTAGAACTTATTAAGTTCATTAACATTTCAGGACACAATATCAGTATATGAAAATCAGTTCTGTTTTTACAAACTAGCTTTGAACTGTCCCCTCTCAACTGAAAAAAAAAACAATCCCATTTATAGTTGTATCAAAAAGAATAAACTGGAATAAATTTCACCAAGGACATATAAGATATACACTGAAAATTATAAAACATTGATGAAATAAATTGAAGAAAACACAAATATGTGGAAAGATGTCCATTTTTATGGAGTAGAAGAATTGATATTATCAAAATATGCATACTACCTGAAATCATCCATAGTATTACTCAATGCCTATTACAATTCCAATGGTCTTCTCCATAGAAAGAGAAAAAAAATCATCCTAACATTTGTATGGAACCACAAATGTCCAAACAACTAAAGCACTCTTTAGTAAGAAGAACAAGTCTGGAGGTGTGATTTTCCTTATTCAAATTATATTGCAAAGTTATACTAATCAAAGTGGTATGGTACTGGCATTAACATCAGACATGTGGGCCATTGAATAAAATAGAGAGCCCAGAAATGAACCCACATGTATATGTTCAACTAATTTTTGACAAAGGTACAAAGTACAGTAGAGAAAAGTTGCCCTACTCAACCATCCTAAGACAAGAGAGAAACTTGGAATGAAGACAAAGGAGTACATTGTTGAAGGGGTAAATGAGAGAGTCTGAAGGCACAGGCAGGAAGTGAAGGCCAAATCCCAGATGACAGGTAATAGGGTGGTGAAGCTAATTAGTTTTAAAGTAGGTTGCATTGAAAAAGTGGTATTGAATATGATCTCCTTACTTGAGGGAGCTAGGATGGCACACCTCTGCATAACGTCACTTTAAATAGAACCTCTAAATCCTAAGATTATATTGTAACAAATCTTTGGGCAATTAGCAAAAAATGAGGATAGATTTTGGTTCAGTTTCAGTGTCTCCTCTTACTACCAAAGAATACTTAGTTTCTGAATGGATTTCAATACCAACTAATAAGATTGCTCAAAAAATAGATAATTCGTTAATATCTACTAACACTGGAATGTTTGCTATGTAAAAACAGAAAAAATTCATAGTGCCCCTTAGCTATTACAGTGTTTATATGTAAAGTTCACTTTTACTGAGATTATCTCTTAAAACCCTTGACAGTCTTCTGAGATGGTGTCTGTCCTGAATAGATGAGGATTCAAGGATAAAAGCATTTAAGTAACACAATCTTCTGCTGACTAAGAAGACAATAATCTTGATCTGTTAAATTCCACACCAGGGCAAAGAAATTCTACCTCCTGCAAATCACAACCATGGTAGCAACACAAGATTTCTGCCTTATACAATTTCCCACACTTGGATGCTAAGAATATTTTTAAGGTCATGGTCTAAAAAGTAAAAAGTAACAGTTTAAAAATCAAATAGAAGTAACATACTCACATGAAGTATTAAAATGCAGTGAAATTCAAAATTCTCTCTGAAACCCAAATATATTTCTTCAATATAGAAATGTTCTAAATTTTGACTTTGAATCTTGTTTAAAAAAAACAGATTTTATTGATACTAATTATGTCATTACCAAGTGAGGTTTGACTTCAGCTTTGTCTTTGAGCTCCAATACTGCTTAACTCTTCAAATAATAGAATCTTTATTTTTCTTTATAATAAAATATTGATGTGTGATGGTATCTTTATGGAAGAGGCTATAATTAAGTGTCTCAGTTCTGTGATTTCCTATAAATGTGTTAAATGGCATGGTTAAGGGACTGGAGTGGTGGCTCAGTGGTTATGGCGCTTGTCTGGCATGCACAAGGATGTGAGTTCGAACCCCGGCACCACATACACAGTGAGGGGTAGGACCAGTGAAAGTCAAAATGAAAAACTAAATAAAATTGGTTCTCTCTTTCTCACTCTCTTAAAAAAAAATGGCATAGTTAAAATATTGACCCATTCCTCTAGCTATGAAACTCTTTGGCAATTTATTATTCTATTCTGTCTTATTCATCTGGGGATTTATAGATGTTACAGTGATTCTCCGTGGATAACTCTCTTTCCCTGGAGTTCTCCCAGAATGTCTTTTGTGATTTTAGCAAATTCACCTCGGAAGTTGCTTCTATTAGCTCAGCAAGACAATCTCTCTTGATGGTAGACTCACACTAACCAACCTCATGACACTGATGTCTGAATTACAAACACTGATTTTTGAAGTTATAGTGAGAAATTGTATCACACAAATAGAGAGAGCTAGACCTTCTTTTCCTGTAGAAAGATCTACACTAGAAGAAGGAGCAATGTGAGAAACATACGTGAAGCCTTTGAAATTAGGTAAAACAAACCAAAAAAATGCTACATGGAAAGTGTCCCTGAAGGGTATCAAGCTCTCAGTCCCCCCGAGACAGTTTGTAGAGGTACCAAAGATGCTAAAAGTCCTTTCCACAAAGACCAGTGCATATTTTGAGGGTCTAGACTGCATCTGTCGGGGGGGGGGGGGCCTGCCACATCTCTGATATCCGGCATGACTCAGCCACTCAATAAAGAAAACGTGCGGAGTCCATTGGCCAAGACCCCTTCATTCAGTGCTTGAATGAACTTTACCTGGTTCACATTTTGTGGCTGTCCTTTTATCAAATCTCCTCATGGCCTCTTGAATGCCACATTGTATTATTACATGTGCCCACACGGTTCAGTTTGAATTAAAAGTTGGTCTGGTAGCCAATCTATCTCCATGCTGACTCTTATATATCAGTTATTGTCCATTTAGTATTTATGCTCCTTCCTGATTCGGGGAATGAGAAGAGAACACATGTCACTTTAGCCCTTAAGTACATTTTGCACAAAATATATTTATTTGACTCTATTATTATCAATATTCCATCCTAAAAAGAAATAGCAATGCAGCCTAGCCAGACAAGCCCAGTCTATTGCTTCTAGCAATTTCTGCTAATTACAGGAAATGAGGCTTAGGATATTAAAAGGCTATTGAAGTTGATCAGAAGGGAACGTTGGGGAAAGTGTGCTACCTTTAAACCCTAAAATCCACCGAAGTGAATTCACACTGAGAGAAGAAGTGGTACAGCAAATTAATGAGAATCGTAGTCATTGTCCCAGGAAGCAGCAACGAATTGGGAACTATAATTTTTTGGCCACTTTCTTTGCTTCTGTGTGATTCTTGCTGTATCATTTTCCCTCTGAACTTTTCAATTCTAAATCATGAAGAATTTTGATTTCATGATGCACTCTCTGTGAATCACAATATTCTCTATCCCACCATTTGTGAAGTTTAAAAATCATATAAAGTTTTGATTTCTCATGTTTGTTGCAATAATGGTACCAGAATTTCCTTATTGCTAGAAGGGTTTATTTTTACGGGAAGAAGAGACATTTATGAAGAAACTATTATGTTCACGTGCTGTTAGTTGCAATCATGCCTCTACAACTTATTTAGCAAATTCTGATGATAAAATAATTTGAAATGTATACTATTGAATTTCCTGTCTTTCGTAGCCTTTGAGTGTTGTGTGTGCAGAGGGCATGCATGTACTCATATACTGGAATCGGAATTGGAATTTTGAGGCCTGGCCTTTAGTTTCAGGCAGTACTCTGTTCACAGAGCTTATAATTGGCTTGGAATTCCTGTACCCAATAGTTATGCTTTGTACCACTGAGCACTGATGCGATTGTAAAAAATAAAGACCAGCAATGCTGTGTATTTTTCAAGCACAGATCTTATTCATTTCTGCCTCTCATGCAGTCTGGCCCATTTTTATTGATCAATGAATTTTATTTCCAAATAAAAATGCGATGTCTTGAGACTTTACTTTCAGAAAGTTGCAACACAAAGGGAAATTATAGACTAGAAAGAAATTTAAAAAGAATTGATCAGTGTTTTGCAGTGAAAAGCCAAGCATGCATGGGGCCATCTATTCAACTATACCAGTATTTTCTTCATGCTATTTAATTAATTTATTTTAAAAGCACATGTTGCAGTGAGTTTCATTACTAGTCATATTAATTACCAATGTGCCAGTCCCTTCTGAATGTAATGACTTAGCTTGAGAATCTGTCATTATATATGATCCATTCATTTGGATTTCCTAAATTGAAGATAACTTCAGCTTAGACAGTATGTCTGCCCAGTGGAGATATTCTCAAAATGTTTGGGCCACTGATTTGTTACCTATCCAAATGTCCAAGTCCTGAGTCTTTCCACTAAAATTCTCTCCAAAGTCAATCAGATAATTTTACCCTTGACCATTGAAAAGTAAAGTTGTATTTGCTCTGTTTTGTAGAGCCAAAGCAGGGTGTGATTTCCCATGAGCTATGATTTGTGACCTGAAATCTCAAATGAACGGCTGGTACCATGTTATATTCTAATCATCTGCCATTAATTTAATTCAAATGTTTTGGGCTTGTAGAGAGTAGATACTTCTTCTGTCCTTTGACTAAATATTGTCTCATAATATTTTCCAAGAGAGCCTTCTCTGGGCAAGATAGTGAAATGTGTTTGGTACCTGGTCATCTGCAGTACATGTGGTATGTTAGTCTCCTGCTATTTTTCGTAATTCCCTATAATTCCACTCAACCTTATGACATAAATGGAGCTGATCCTTTCCCTTTTGACTCTCAGGTTGTCCTTTGAACCAAATACGGTGCACACAAGGACCCCATGTCCCTGGTCGTAGAGATGAGCTTGTGGCACCAACTGGGGTATTTAGAGTCCTTCCTGGAGAAAGATCTTCAATTTTCCCAGTGAGAGTGAGACCGCCAGAGCCTGTTTTATTACCCAATGGAGAGAGAGTGAGTCAGAGTGACACCAAGAGAAGGTTCCGGTTGAAGTGGCAGAGTCCTGATTATATATCCACTGATACTCTCAGTCCCACCTTCAGACCCACCATTTGGATTTTCAGTTGCATCCTTTGGTACACCTCCTACCTTTTCTCCCTTAAGCTAATTTGAATGAGTTCCATCTGCTAAAATCCAAAGGTCCTTTCTTCAGTAACTTCTTTCTTCTGTAACTTCTCGGTGCCTCTCTGTTCATGACCTCACAGTATCATCTCAGTGTAGCCTGCCCTCCTCCCTGTGTCCTTGGCCAGCTGACTCCCATCCCTATAATCTCAGACTACCCTACATCTTAGGCCTTGTGGCTTTGCCAAGTACCTCAATTATTCCTCACAAAACTCTTTTGAATAAATGTAGGAATGACTTACTAGTTTTAAAAAAGATTTGTATTTTCTAAGAGGACTCAGTTTCCTACATACAAGACAACATTTTAACAGATTAGAAAGTGTAAATGAAACCTACAAAGTCAAGATATAAGAAGGTAGGTCATATGCCTGTTGCTGCATTGGGGTTAAAATAATTATAATCAATTAAAAATACCTGTTGTCCATTTCCTGTGAGCTAGAGGCCAAGTGAGGAATGGGATGCAGCCTCGCCCAAGCAGACCTGGCTTCTGTCCTTGAGGAGAATGGTCATTGTCTAATTAGGAAAGATTGACACGAATCAGTCAAACAAAAACACAAACCATGAAATCATACTGCTACTTAGTGCTAGTCCACGGGCCAATAGAACGTGCAATTGTTTGAGGATTCAGGGAGAAGTGAATCATAAATGGAGTGATGATGGTGAGTAATTTGGGTTTTTTTTTTTTTTTTAAGAGAGAGGACGGTGAGAGAGAAAGACAGAATCAATTTTTTATTTAGTTTTTCATGGAC
Source organism: Aplodontia rufa (assembly GCA_004027875.1). Lineage (NCBI taxonomy): Eukaryota > Metazoa > Chordata > Mammalia > Rodentia > Aplodontiidae > Aplodontia > Aplodontia rufa. The sequence continues at coordinate 9,708 of PVKS010024992.1, read as the reverse complement.
TTCCATTGCTCAGACACTTCATTGTGTACTTGGTGCTGGAGTTTGAACCCGCGTACTCGCTCATGCAAGGCAAGCGCTGTAACCACTGAGCCACCGCTCCAGCCCCGATGGTGAGTAATTTGAAAGCTGAATTGGAGATAAGTAGATGAAAATAACAAAGTGAGGGTGATTTCTAGAAAAATTGCCAACTTTCCAGAAGGGAAGGATAGCTTTTTCTAAGCTCCTTAACTGGAAAGGTACATGATTTATTTGAAGAATGGGATGAAGGGAAGAGTTGGTGGCATACATGGGTGAAGAGGTAGGCAAGGGTCTGGCTCAGATCTCAGTCCTCCTGCGGGTCGCTGCCTTTAAAAGGGCAAGGTCTTTAAAGATTTTAGTTCACAGAATTGCAACTGTAGGTTTATGTTTTTAAGATTCTGTAACTTAGTAAATCTTAAATCTGGCTCATATTAAAATTATCTGAGTAGTTTTTAAAAACGTGTTATTACCTGGTTACCATTCTATTCCAATAGAATCAAAATCCCTGGTGTGGGACCCTGTTTCCTGTCATTTCCAAATGTCTTCCATGTGACTCTGACACAGAGCTTCTCTTGAGAATCATAATGCCCATGATGTGGGAGATGGACCATGAAGGGAGCACTATAATACCCTGGGCTAAGCTGATTTGATTTAGTAGGACTAATGGTTACTGCCTCCAAATCTGATGTTATCATGGATTGCAATATTAAAAGTATAGTTTCTGAATAAGAGAAGGGGATGTTCTTCCTTTGCATCAGCCCCAACACTCCTGAAGTATTTGTTCACCTCCCAGTACTATACTTAAGGAGACAGTTAGCCAAACTGAGCTATTCCCAGAGGAAACTGAACCAACTGACAAATAAAATCTTAATGGTAATGGGGAGAAGTAATCCAACAGCACCAGATGTTTAAAGTAGATTCAAAATAATTCTTCCAAAAGAATCTGTTTTTATGTAAGTCAAAGCTAGTATTTATTCTCAGAGTAAATATATATACATATATCAGCCTATCACATATCAGTCCTTGGCACTGGAAATCTGACAGAAAATAAAACAAATGAAAATCTTTGCCCCCAAGGAGCTTACATTCAAGTGAGGAATGAAATTTTCTGGTTCATACAGTTCTCAAGATCAAAAATTTTTAATTGGTTGTTGTGACTAGCAGCCATGGGATTCATATGTAGTCTAGCATGGCATATTCCCAGTGTAATTTTAGAACATTAGAAGTAGAAATCTCTGAAAGGCAAAGAGGGTCACCATTTAGGGGAGAATTCCAGCAGGGTTGGCAAGTATAGAGGTGACTTAAGGACATACCAGTAAGGAGGAGAAGTCCTAACAGGAGGGAGATTGATGAGTGATCTCTTGAATCCTTTGAAAACTGTGACCTGAGTGCTGGACTATTAAATACTGGCGGTTCTTGCGTAGCTTGAGCACTTACTGTATGCATGCTCCCTGGTGCGATAGCTCAACACTCAGATGAAGGGAATGGGAACAGTGTTAAGTATAACTCACTTTAAACCTTGACTTGCACACATACAAAATAAAAATATGTCAGGATTTTATCTGACTCATTCATTGATGGAGTTGGTATGATGGCAAGACTAGTTCCAAGGCCTGAGGAGCTCAGTATTTATAAATACTGAGGAGCTCAGTATTTATAAAGGAATGTTAGCAAGAGACTGCGAGATTTGACAAAAACTGGGACTGTCCTACAGGTCTGCACACAAGCATATTTGAGGTGATTTTCTTCTAATGCATTGAAATTACTTGCATCTTCATTAGACAAAACGTCTCCCAGTTAGCATGCAGCTTCACTAAGCCTTGGGACCTTTCAAATTCAACAGCAAACAGCAAGTTCAACAAAGCACATTCTCTTAGAATTCTTTTGGATAGAGTCTGTTACACAATTCCACATATGGTGTTGAAAGAATATGACTGATTACCTTTTGGCCTTATTTTCAAGTGTTAGATAACATTTCTAAACGTGAGAAGAGCCAAGAAATTGTTCTGGATTTTCCAGCTAACTAATTGAAGCTGGATGCTATGCTGAGCTGAGAGGTAGCAGGACTTTGGGGAAACAATGGAGCAGGGTCTGTTGGATCGCATCACAGTTGTTCTTAGGTGTGAATCTGACCTTGGTTTGTCCAGTGATTCGCTTGATTTGATTACTTACACATTTGCAAATCACTGGAAATTAAGAATTTCTTGAACAACTTCTTTCATGTTCCTGAAGAAACTGGGCACAGCAAATTATTGATATGTCCCTGGTGGCTCCGCATCCACTTTGGCTCTATGACAAGGGAAATCAGATTCTTTAGTATTTGCAGCAGCCGTTTCTCAGAAAGATTTCTTTCTCAACTTTTCTTTTTCCATTTTCTTTGGCTACTTCTATTGTTCATTTAGTACTTTGCCATTTCTCAACGTGGTTCATGGTCTTCCATTTGTAGAATGGCAAGGCTTCAGGTCTAGAGGCAAAGTCCAGTTCCCTCTCTGCAGATCTGAGCATACGGATTCCCTGTCCTGTGAGCTGATCTTGAGAAAAGACTTCAGTGTTATGTTTAGGGAATAAATATCTCTGTGGCTACCTTAATGTTCCAGTAACGCTTTAGGACAATGTTCTGTGTTGAAGGTGATAAGCCCCTATCTACTATGTACAGATAAGGCTGCTGGAAACTTAACTCGCCCATCAGATGGTTTATTCCAGAATTCATAATAGATGTGAAAGCACAATTTTGCAAGGAAGTAAAAGAAGATCTAGGTTTTGCTTCATTAAAAAAAATAAACAATGCTGAATGAAGTTAACCAAACTCAGAGAGTCAAGAGCTAAATGTTTTCCCTCGTTTGTGGAGGGTAGAACTAAACCCAGGCTTGGGTGAAAGGTAGTCAAATCCATGTATTAGACCCAGAAAAGGCACAGCATCACATAATCTAGGGGAACCATAGACATGTAGGTGGAAGAGGAGGGATGGGAGAGGTGGGGGGTGGAGAGGGAAGGAGGATAGCGAGGGATCTAGGGAAACAATCAACAATGTAGCATGCTCTTTACCCCGGAGAAGTCAAATAATGCTTATGCAATCATTTAATTCTGGAAAATTCACAATGATATATATATATATATGTATGTATATATATATATGGACATTTATATCTTATAGGGGCATAATGTAGAAGAATCAAGAGGCTGGGATGTGCACAATGTGGGACTAACTATGGTTTAGGAAATGCATATCATATTGTTATTTTATATGCATTTATAATTGTACAACAAGTCAGCTCTTAAAAATAAAAAAATCTAAAAGCTGCAATTTATTTTAAGGCATTGTCATAAACAGGTTTTGTGGGTTATCTATCTCATGGAATCCTCAATAGAATCCTCAATAGATTCTACTATTGTTCCCATTTCACAGATGAACAAACCAGGGCCCAGAGAAGTTAAGTAAGCTGACTAGAGTTAGTAGCCAGAAAGAGGCAAGCACAGATTTGACCCAGGCTGTCTGCACAGCAGCCTGAGCTAACAAATCTGGATTATCCGCCTTCCCATATTGTGCTGAAATGGAAATAGGAAGAACACGTAGAATAGGAGCCGGTCTTCTTTTCTAGCCTCAGCTATGTTTTAACTGTCTTAGCAATTTTGGACAAGTCATCTCATCTTTCTGGGCTTCTGTTTCTGTGTGTAAGATGAAGGTTAGAAACAATTCGGTTGGATGGTCTCTGGGGTTCCTTCCAACTCTAAAGTTCTTTGATTCTATAATTGCATCATGACCTTAGATGTACATGAGCACCCCACCACCCACCCACCCACACACACACACACACACACACACACATACATATATATATACTACTTCCCAAAGCAAAAACCCAATCTTGCTTTAAGTGCCCAATGCAATTTGCTGCTAAGACCCAGACCCCACACAATCCTATTATTTACCGCAGCCCCTTGGGAACACACAACATTTTTAAAATCTGGCAAGCTAGTACTTGAAAAAAAAAAAGGTGGCTAAAGGAGTGTGATTTTTGGAAGTAAAATGTTAATACCAAAAAAGAAAGAGAAAAAAAAAAACTTGAAACAAGTGCTGCTCTCTCTTTAAATGGTCTCTTCTGCAATGTTACCTTGACAACTTAACTTTGGCTTTTTAGATATGGGGTTTTCAGTGTGGGAGAAGAGGGGTATCCTCCTCCTGTGTTTAGAGATTTCCTTTTGTTCTATGGGAAGTAGAAATGTCAAAGGTAGCACACAAAATCCAGAGAAGGTGCACGGGACATCTTGAAGGAGTGTCAGCCAGAAATAATCACAGGTGTACAGAATCAGGACACATTCTGATTCAAGGTACATTCTTTTTTCCTTTCTATTTCCCATCCCCATGACACACCATTGCAATAGCCTGTAACATGTTATGTTTTTGGATCAGCACAGTTATAGAGCAACAAAAGTGCCTGAAAAAACAATTGCATTATTTTTTTGTTCCTGCAGTGATAGATGTACAGATCATGTTGAGGGGACAACTCTCAAGAACTGAGCCCGTCTGGAAATGCTAAAAATATTGTTACCCCTCCAGCAACTGAAATTTTGAGCAAAGACTTAGGAAGCAGCAGGTGGATCAAATTAGAATTCCTATCTCTCAGCTGTAATAGGTTCGTTATCAAGACGGGCAAGCACTCGGGGGCTCAGAGGGGTCAGCTGGGGTCTCCAGGTGGCAGGAACAAGTTTAAAAGGGACCGTGTTGCAAGGAAGGAAGAGAGGTCTTATCTTCATCATCTAGCACCGTGGAGCAGAGCCTGTGTGGAGAGTGGCTGAGAAGTCAGACTTGGTTCTAGAAGCAGTTTCTTTTCTTAGTGTGAGCCCAGCTGATGCCATGAGCCCTGTGGCTGGGGAGCCGGTCTGTGCTTGACACATGTGTTTCCCATTGATAGCTGGAGACAGCCCAGTAGCTGTGAGTTGGCCTGACAAAGCCAGATTGAAGTACAGACAGAGTAAGGTTTCAAAGCAGTCAGAAAAAGAACGAGAATGCTGTTCAGGAAATTCTTCAGGCATGGGCAGGGACTTGGCCGCTGTTCTGCAGTTGGAAAATCTGACTGGGGCAGCTTGTGAACACAGGCAGGGCCTGCTCACACTCAGCCGGCTCGGTGACCGCCTCCTTCCCGGCAGTTTGGGCTCTGCACAGCCTGGGACTCGGACAAGGTCGATTTCCACGGGCAGCTCCATGAAACAGACAAGAGAGGTAGGGTCCGGCTCAGCTCCCTCATTTCCACGCTTCTCTTAACTTTCTAAGCCTTCTGTCTGCTGTTTCCAGGCGCTCTGGGTGTGTGAGCCTGTGTGTTGGTGAACAAGTCACTTAAGTGTCTGTCTTTGCTTTCCCCAACCACCTTCAAAGTTTGATTTTCAGCAGCGCGGAGGTACTTGTGAAAGTTGGGATTTAGCTGGTAACGCTGTTGGGTGGAGAAAATTATGTGGCTTCCTCGTTTCGTCACCCTGCTCCAGCCATCTGTAACTTTTCCTTTCTGCGTGGAAGGACAGTTCATTGGCAGGAATGGATTTTAAATGAAATTGTCTGTGTTCTTTGCTTCACGAGTTTTAAGAGGGGCTTTGCTGACAGAAAACGGCTCTTGCTTTTGGAGGGAATCAGTTTGAAGTTTCTATTTTGGATCACACATAAGAGTGTAGGAGCAGATATGTGTGCTTGAGTTCCTGCCTTATATTTTTGTATGGAATTTTGACTGTCATTATATCGGAGTTGACTGCCAGTCCTGTATTTGCCTAGAAATATGCTGGACTGTAATTTTGTTTCTCCAACGTTGTGCAGTTTTTTTCAGGGGAAGAAGTAACTTGCAGTCTTACTCTTTAAAAAAGTCCGTATTTCAAAAGATAACAAAGCCATAACAGAAAATAGTAGTTTACCCAGTCTCCATTAAAAGGTGGAGATATAATAAGGTGAGTTTTATAAATTGATTTCATTTTCCACCTAAATGAAAACAGTGCTTTTCTTAAAAGAAAAAAAAAAGCAATCAGATGATAAATAATTTTCTAGGGAGCAGGGAATTTCAGTTTTCCTCTTCAGTTTCGGATCTTCCTTACACAGGTGAGCTGTGTTATAATATAGGGTTCTCCCCTTAAAGGAAAACTCTATTGCTTTTTACAGGTTTACTATTTAGGAGATATGTAATATAATGTCATTGCATTTAAGAAACGTTCTGCCCAGATTAAACTGGATGGAACCTCCTTGCTGCTTTACGATCATTGAACAATCTTTGGTGGCAGTGGTATTTTCCAAAGTGGGCTTGGCCAATAATCTGCTGGGGCAAAGAGGTGAATGGATAAATTCTTAAATATTTCTTGCATAGCCATAGAGTTGGACCTCTTGGTGTGGGTCTCTATGAAAACAGGTGTGAATTTATATTAGTTTCTGAGCTCTCTAATCAAGAATCTCATAGTACATAAGAAGGTAAAGGGGTGAATGAATGGTCAAGGCTTCTCCTTCCTCTACCTGGGACCAGGAGCACAGGCGTCTAGACGTTGCTCCTGTTGGGAGGAGATAGGGACGATGAGGCAGCAATTTTATTTTTGCCACAGTTTTGTATTTGGAGGATGGAATTGGGATATGACTGGCAGTGGGATATCTGATTCTAAGAGATGTTTTCTTTAGTAATCTCATCTTTGGATGGAGTGGGGTGGGGAGGGCTGGATGTAGAAACTTGGGGCTCCCTACAAGAAAGGGAAGGCAGTTAGGAAGGACCATGACTTTTTTTTTTTTAAATGCCAAAGCAGATTAGGAGTTGCCATGAACCACAGCCAAGCCCACTGCCAGTGCGGAGAGGGACTCCAGTGAGCTCAAATGTCATGGCCACTAAATTTAGTGTGCATCAAGTGCTCATCAGAAAGAGGCGTGAAATAGCAACTCCAGGTTACAGGATTAGAAAGAGCAGTGCCAAAAACTTGGACGAAACTCTACAGTTTGTCCCTTTTTAGAAGTAAAGGAGGGGGCCAGGGCTGGGGGGGTAGTTCAGTGGTAGAATGCTTGCCTAGCATGTGCAAGACCCTGGGTTCAATTCCAAGAACCCAAAAAAGGGAGGAGAGGCTGGGGAGAATCAAGTTTTCTTGACATTTGTAGGGAAAAACAAAAGAGGAGAAAGAGCATAGGAAAGAAGAAATTCAGGGCAGAGGTGGAGGAGGTGGAGGCAGTAAGGAGAGAGCACTGGTTGTGCTACAAACTGGGCAGCCAGCATGGAGGGAGGAGGAGCTTGCGAGGAGTGGAAGGAACCTGCTAGAAACAGCAAAATCTGTTGGACTTGGTAAACTGTAGCCTCAGTGCATGGGATTTGTTTTTGCCCCCTTCAAAATAGGAGACCTTCTGGTCAGCCTGCCTAACTGTGCCTTCTGGAAGTAATCAGACGGCACATTTTGTAAGAATCGCATCACCCGAGGGCTCAGGTTTCCTAAGCAAGGTGGGACCAGGCACTTAAGGCCTTATTTTTAACCCATAGTTATTCCTTGCAGAGACATTCTTGCTGGGGGTGTTGAGTGAAGCGACCAGGTGGAAATGACAGAGATTGCAGGGAGCCAAGCTAGTTCAAAACCCCGCCCACAGTCCCCTGATGAAGACAAACTCTTAGAACAGAATTTCTTTTCTTTTTTTTTTTTTTTTTAATCACCATTGGCATGGGGCACATTGTTGATTATATTTGGGATCTCTAGAGAAGTAAAACCAATAGGATAGATAGGGATATAAGAGAAGATTTATCATGGGAATTAGGTCCCATGATTATGGAGGCCAGAAAGCCCAATGCTATTAATCTGAGCTGGAAACCTGGGAAAGCCAGGGTGAACTTGGGTCTGCAGGTCTGCATCTGAAGGCCTGGATACCAGAAGGGCTGATGGTATTATTTCCACTTGGAGACCTAAAGCCTCAGGAAGCGGGAGGATTGGGAATGAGGGTGGGGAGCACTGATTCAAGTCAGGCCCCAAAGCCAGGCAATGGAATGAATGTCTGTGGGCAGGGGAAGACACACTTTAAGAAGCATTGTTTCTGGCTAGATGTGCTTTTATGGAAGAATGTCTGCAGGAGGGAACAGCCTTGGGAACACCCCATCTGAATTGCAGCTGGAGCCCAGCCACTTTTGCTTTATATATTGGAGTTTTGCAAGAGATTCCATTTGAAAAGAAGGTTTTAATGTTTTATCAGTGAAGATTGCATTTGGCTGTAAGCAATTCACACCCTACTCCAAGAAGTCTAAACGTTAAAGGACTTATTTTTTTGTGCATATGGAGATAGATCAGCCTTTCACCATGCAGGCAGAAGCAGAGCCTTGTCCTCAGGGATCAGAGCTTCTTCTTTGCTGGGCTATTTTCAGGACTGAGCTCAACTCCTGTTCTCCTCTCCAGGTACCATGTTCAAGCCGGGACAAAAGAGGCAGGACATGAAAGGGAAACCCATTCCTTCTCTTGACTCCTTTTGTCCCAAAGGATATGCCTTTCCTTGTATACAGTCTTCGTGGTCCAGCACACACAGAGAGAACTGGGGCACAAGCCCACCGATCAGACCCTGGCTTCATGGCATATAATTCCTATGGCTGGATTCATCCTGTCTTATTTCACCCTCTGAGTCTGGAGTAAAGACTCACAAATTCAGGTCAAAGACTTTTTCTGATAATGAATAGCATTGTTCTATTAGCAATTGAGGATGCAAAGGAGAGTGATGGTTAGTGTCATTGAAAAACTCCTCCAATATTCTATTTCTTTCATTTTAAAGAAGTAGACACTGGAACTAGAAAAGTCACATTGTTTGCCTAAGGAGCAGGGCAGTCCAGGACAAATTAGAGAAGGCTTCTTGTTCCTTCACTCCAAGTCTGGAGTGAAACAGATGCTATATGTGTTGGCCCAGGAATGACAGCTGAGTGCGACTTTGGAGACTGCTATGCAAAGTGACATTACAGTAGAAACTTAGTATAAGAGGATCCCTCCGATGTCACTTGGTTTCATAATTTCTCAGAACCCACGAATCTGAGATTAGTGTTAGAGAATTGCTTTTTGAAACCGCCCCAGCAATTCTGTTGAAGTCAGGCAAATCTGGTCAATGGAGCAGGGTTTGCTAAACATACCTATGGGTGAATCCCTCACCTGTTCCAGGAATCCCTGTGTGACAGGTGCCAGCCAAATGTGATGGCGCTGCTTTACGTGATGCTGAGTCTCACTGCACCCTGGGGCAGCCTGGTTTGTGATTTCCGTCACAGGCCTTGTCAGATTCAGCCAAATGTGCCTTTCTGTACTTAGCAATGACTGTCCTTGTCATTGCCCCCTGAGGCACATCTGAGGATGGTGATGGTACTGTGTACCAAGGTGAGCTTGGGAGAAAGAGTGAATGTACAGGTGGTCAGAATTGTTGGGATAGATCCCAGCTGCATGTTCTCTAGATGTCAGCTTTAAAATGGTATCAGGTGGCTCTCCGTTGTTTTCTCTTTCTGGAAACAGATGTTTGTAATTGTAAAGCCCCTCCCTTTTTTTAATTTTTTATTTTGAGCAACCTTACAAGATTTTAACAAAATAATATAAAATGTGTATAAAATATGCATATATTCTGGATATTGCAATTATCCCCAGGAGTGCCCCCCAATTACCCTCCCTTATCCCTCCCTTCCCCTTCCCATTATAACTCTAAAAAAAGTATTAGATTGTAAAGCATTACATCTTATCTGG
>PVKS010024991.1:0-30395 GCA_004027875.1 Aplodontia rufa | reverse complement strand
GGAAAAATATTCACGTATGTTTTTCTTGACATATGGTGCCAGCAACACTTTCTCTCTGGAGCATCAAATTCTTTTTAGCAAATTTTCCTACTTGGTAGCAAGCCAAGTAATCATTGTGCTGATTTCATCCCATATACAACCACACACAATTTCCGAATCTAGACATGCACAGTCACAAAATCTAGTTTTGTTATGGTCATCAAAGTTAGCAGGGTTCACATCCCCTTAAAAGGGAAAAATATTCCTTATCTGGGTCCTAGGTTCTATTGTACAAATTTCTAAAAGACATTAGAGTATGTACAGTATCTTCAATAATAGATTTCTTATTTTCTTTTTTCAGAATTTTGATTATTGATATCTCTCTTCAGATTAAATTATATCATTGTTTATTAGCTTACATTTGAAAGACAGAGAAAGAGGATAAATTACTTTCAAAATGATATAGAACATTAGGAAAAAAAAACCTTACCAAGATGATTTTAGAATCTTCTCAGTTTCTTTCAGAAAAGGACTTACTTTCCCCGAGTGTTCTTGGTGACATTTACATGTTGTCTCTCTGATCTTTAATAAGCACCCAGAAGTAATTTAGGTACAGAATTTTAATCTGGCAGAGCAGAAATACTTCCTGATGAGGTTGATTTGCTTTTTATCTTAAAATAGTTTCTTAAAATTCTGTATTAGGAGGAAAAATAACTTTCTTGAGAGTAGACCAGAGTGTGACCTCTGACAAGGTAGGCGGGCCAGCTGGCTTTCTTTGACATGGCAAATTAATGTGTTTGAGAATACAGGTCACTACATGAAGAGTGTGGGCACAAAGAACAACTAATACAAACTTCCACAGACAGCACTTTCACGACTGTGCTCTTGCAATGACTGGAAAAGTTCAAATTGAAGCTTAAAACTAAATGCACCCCAAAGGAAAGACACACACCAACTTTGTTTTAAAAGAAACAGTATTTATTAAGAAATTATATACTGAATTCTACAGTCTGTGAAGATGGTTTGCTCCATTTCCACAGCACAAGACAACAGCTAAGAGTATTTGGAAAACACTTGCAATGCTTGGCAATGGAGAATTCCTAGGAATAGGAGATGAAATGAAGTAATGGATGAACTAGTTGAAATTTTGGATCCAAAGACAAGACAATCTTTTCTTTGTCAATCTAGTTCTCGCCTGTGTGAACATTAAAACCTGTCCATGGAATCTCATGCCCAGGCTGAAATATTAGGTAATAACTGGATCATTTCAGTTCAGTAGAGCGGAGCATGCTCAATTTTGTCATAGGTCAAACCAACAGTTAACTGTTATCTCACATCTGAAATAACCGCATTCTTTATTAATATAAATGGTGCATATAGAGGGCAGAAATAGAAGTTTTTCAAGTATTTTATCCTTATGATCTGAAGTACTTTAAGCTATAAATTAAAAATAAATTATAAAAACTAGCATACAATGTATCATTTCTTATATGATGTTGTGGAAATAAGCTTTAAATGTAGAATTGTGGTATCACCCAACTTTTTAATACATGATCAACAATGAGACATGCTAATCATAAAAATAGCTTTTACAAATATACATTTGTATACAGTGTCTCTCTTACCATTCATAAATGTCCTTCACAGTTTAAGACATAAAAAAACATAATTAGCAAGAGGGAAACACATTTACAATTTAAATCATAAAAACCTGACAATTGTACAGCTTAGAACATGTAAGAAATGGAATTTCTGAAATTGAACAATACTGTCCATCTTATTTATTTGGGTTTTTTTTTATACAAATCAAATAAAGGTGTTGCAATCCAGTAGGAAACTTTCTTTCACATTTCTGGGGGTTGTCACAGTTTCTCTTTTCTGTTTTGCATCATAATACATTATTTCAGTTCACTTTATCTGTAGAAACTGAGAAAAGAAAAAAGTATTTTAAAACAGAGAATTGTGTTTTGTCATTAGCATGAGAAGATTTAAGTTAGATTTTAAGGCTAAATCAAGAGAAAGGTAAAGAAATAATTAGATCTTTAGGATAATTATTTTTGATGACAGATTCTTAGATCAATCTTAAAATTTATTTTCTTATATAGCAATAAATATTTTTATGCCTTTTCAATCCGGCAAATTTGTTGCCTGACATTAGTATTATTTTTCAGCCTGAGTTCTTGTATAAGTCAGAGTGGAATGTTTTGAAGTTCCAGGCTAGAGAAAGGGACTTGATTTGCCCCTGAATCTTTGCTGTCCTTAACATGAGTGACTATAGCATACTTTCCCCTTTTAAAAGGCTTTACACAGTGCACTTTTTTTAAGACTTTATGTACCAGGGGTAAAAGAAAAAGCCATTACAGGTCTTTGATCTTTTTTTTTAACCATTGAAACATTTTATTTTATTGATTCTCCCACCTTTCTCTACAGGTCGAGCATTTCTTATCTGAAAAGCAGAAGCAATTCAGATTTTGTATTTTTTCAGATCTTGAAATATTTGCATGTGCATACTAAAGTGTTTTGGAGATGGAACAAGTCTAAGCACAAGATTCCTTTGTACTTTTTTTTTATTAGAAGTATATAGAGATACAATTGAGGGGCAAGGTCTTTGATCTTTGAGATAACACAATCTGGGTTGCAAAAACAGAAGACCAGAAGCAGGAAAGACAGTGGAAGACTTCTTGTTGCAACCACCAGTCAGAAACATCATATAAGAGCCAAAATCAACTGGTTGAAGAACTGAACTGAGAAATTAAAGGTGAAGGTATGATAATAGAAAATAGCATTAAAGGGAAAAGGCAATTATTTATCTTGAAATCATATCGTTTCAGGTCTTTATATTTAGATAAAAATATAATTTCACCTATTATCATTCCATTAATTTCCAGGGTCTTTGGAGTTAGATAGAAAAGTTTATGAATGTCATAAGACTCAAAGACATGCAAATCAAGGCATCTATTTGAATAGAAGTTGCTGCTCTCCTTTGAGAAGACAGAAGTTTTGGAAGTTCATTAATAGATTCTGGAAAAGACTGAGCAATGCAGTTGGGGTGATGAGAACTGCACAGTATGTCTGAAGGCCCAGCTCTCAGGTCTGGTCAACATTTCTGGTCAGTAAGAACTCAGTGAACCTAGATGGTAATCACCCCTCCTCTTCCACATTTGTGAATACAACCCTCTGAATAATTTCAGTTAACTGGAATGTCATCCTCAGTGAGTATATATCTTTTCATTCTAGGTTTCAAATTAAATATAAAATGTTAATGACAATAGAAGTCACAGTACTAATATTTTTGGGTTAAGTATAAACCCATGAACCTTTGGTGTTTCACATGCTTATGTTATTTAAGAGAATTTAGCTTACTTGAGTAGCAATCTTGTGGTTTCAATTTAGAATATACACTTAAAAATTGATTGAGACGTGAGCATGGTTGTTCAGACCTGTAATCCCAGTGACTTGAGAGACTGAAGCAGAAGGATCATAAGTTAGAGGCCAACCTCAGCAATTTAGGTCCTAAATTACTTTGTGAGACCCTGTCTCAAAATAAAAAGTAAAAAAGGCTGGAGATGTGGCTCAGTGGGTTTAATCCTCTGTACCTAAATAAATAAATAAATGAAGACATAGGATTTCATTTTATGGCTTGAAATCTTTCTATGAATTTGTATCATTTTGGGATAAGGAAACATTAGGCCACTATATTGATACATTTAATATTTTAGATTTTTAAGAAATTTTTGATTCTCAGAAAAACTATTTGTTAAACTACACATATAAAGTACTTCTCAACAAGTTCTCAAATACATTAATTTTACAAATGCCATTTAAAATGTTTGATTGCATTTATTTATCTAAACTGGACTAATCATCATTCAAAAGACTCAGAAGTATTTCATATAATTTGCTACATATATAAATATAATCCTAATAATAAATGCCTAAAAATTTTATTTTAAAACCTTAATAAATCACATTTAACTAAAAAGTGACAAGATACATCTCCATGATCATCTTTTTTTATAGTCAGATAACATTAAAGAATGATATTCTTAGGGGAGAACTTCCAGGAGTAAGAAATAATTCTATTTTGATATTCTCTTTCTCTTTCTCTCTCTCACTTCCTTTTGTCTTTTCTCTCCCTTTCTCCCTTTTTATCCAATCTTCTATATACTGTTTACTCAGAGATGCATTTTTAAAAATAAAAACATCATTTAAATGTGTTCTTCATATGATTCTAGGTTGTGTTTTTATTAATGGGAAGAGTCAATTAGTTTTTAAAGCACAAAGTTTTGAATTCATGGTATAAAATAAGCATGTGACTCTTATGTGTATGATAAAGGAAGTTTTGTATGTAACCTGTAGGCATATACTGAAAATGATCAATGTAAAAATGTGTAATCTAAGAAATCAAATTAAATTAACCTATAGACTAATGCTGATTTGGGAAACTGAAGCATTGTAGCTTTTGAGTTTTTAATTGATAACTCTGGAGTGTAGGAGGGAAATAAGGCTACTTATGTGATTGCAATTGCACTCCTTCCTCCTAAAGCCTCTATTGATCATTTTCTAATTATGAATGGAAAATGCTAAAAGTGGTGTGGTAACTGTGTATGTAGGTTGACTAATCTGCTTCTCCAGATCTTGGCAGATGACATTAATTTAGTGTGTTCTTACATCATCCTGTGCGTCTCAAAAGAGGCAATGGTAGTTTAGCAACTATCTATTTGATGAACAGGAACAAAAACAGCCTGCAGATTTTTTTTGTGCCTCTTCCATCATTTCTAGTACAATATTTTTTCGTATTCCTTCCTTTATTCCTTAACTGTAAATGACTTTATAAAAATACTTATTGTGAGAAGAAGAAAGGTAGGTTTGAAAATAATTGAAGTCTCACTTCTTGCCATTTTCTGTCACTGGTATAAAACAAAAACTTAATTAACTTTGCATTGTGAAGTAGGTACTATTAACCACATGGATGCAAGTTAAGAACATAATTTTCTTATTGAAAAGCAGTGGTAAAATATATTCATGAATCTTTCATAGAACTTTTTAACCTGAGAAAAGGCTTCTAAAAGCCTGGGAGAAAGAGGACAAACTATGCCATTCTTGCTGCATTTTTCTCAAGAGAGACAGTCTCTTAAGGAGCTGATTTGTTTTGTATAATGTAAAACTAATTGTGCTGTCTTGAATAGTGGGTAATTTATCTGCTGGCTGTATGGGAGCTTGGATGCTTTTAAAACAAATTCTCCTGATGATGAATGCTTTTTCAACTTTCAATTTCTCTCATTCCTGAAAAACAACAAAGATAGCCATTCAAATGGAACTAGATTCTATTGAATCAAGTAATTTACTTCTATTTGCCAAAGATGAAAAAGATAATATTAATCTATAGGACAAACATATTTAATTTTAAGCTTCATTCATTAATGTGTTTGAAATAAAATAGGTACAGCAATATATGGAATAAATATACCTTATTTATACCTGCAACCCCACAAATCATATTTTCGAGGATATCTTATGACTTCTTATATATCAGAAATGCACTTTTTTTCCTAATTGAGATTTATAACTAATAAAAATTTAGAGACATCTGGATAGTCCATATTGTTTAGGTAGCATCTATAAAAGCATAAAAGGTTACAGAAATTATGTGGGTATTATAGGCCACATAAAATTTTAGAGAAAAAGAAGTCTATGAAAGGAATTATCTATATGATTACATTTCTTGAATAAGTACCCAGCCTTCCACTTTTTATGAATGTTGTAAATATATTGGGCCACTTTTTATGAATGTTGTAAATATATTGGGCTTTAACTGATCCCTCATTATAAACGAAATACAATATGATTCAACTTTCTAAATAACCAAACATATTCTCAGCATTTGCTGCTCATTGTAAGTTAAAACTTGGCATCTATTAATAAACTCTTTGGGAAAAAATGATATTATGTTTTTAGACACATCACAAAAATTGTATTGAAATGAAAAGAGATAAGTAATAACTTATTGGAAAGGCTACAAATGAAACTCTGAAGAGTCTGTTTCCTCAGTCGGTGGTCATTTAAGATGTAGGAGGTGGGAAAGGGGACGTGGGAAAGAATGAAAGTGTGGTATGGTAACCCATGAGAAGCGTGGAAATAAGATTCTAATTGACTTCTGAGACTTTAGCTTTAAAATACAGATTATGTTTTCTCTCATCTATGGAAGCTAGAATACAATCAGAAACAGTACGATAGATGGCTAAGCTAATAATAACCTCAACATGTATGACATTTTACCTGAACAGGAGGAAACTTGCCTAGGATGCTGGAGGACGTAGGGAGAGGTGATAGGGAGCGGGGGACAGAATAGGAAGGATATCAGGGAAACCTGAGGGAGGAAGTATGGGAGAATCAACTCAGAGGGGAACCTTTGACTTCCATGAGAATTCCAATTAACACGGGGGTTTAATAGGGGGAAACATGGAACCATGGGGAATCCAAGGGGGGAAAACATGGAATGGCATCAGCCTTGGCTTGCTCTGTCATTATTCATTAGTTCTTGATTGTTTTATAATGATTCCCTCCTAAATGTAAGACCATATTTAATGAATAAAAAATAAAATAAATAAGATTACATGATGAATGCAGAAACTGTGCAATGTCACTCAAGAGGAGCAGAAGTTATCTAGGTCTTTGAGAATTCACTAGAATATAACCAGAACTTATTAAATCTGTCAAAGAATGAACATGTGGACCTGAAAATGGCTTAACGTGAACCTACAAAAGGAAAGGAGAGTGTTAGCAAGTGGGTTATGCCCATCTGAAAACTGTTCACAGGAGAATATGTCCAAGCCCTGGAAGTGAACTTGCCCTGTGACTTTAGGAGAATCCCTATTGCATTCATGGTTATATTAGCAATTTCAGAAAATTCAGTTGTACAGCCAACTTTCTGCTCTGCATCCATGCTCCCCAAGAAAAACTTATGATCAAAATTCCTAGCAGTGTGCCCATTGGAAGAGAATGCTCAGGCCAGAGCACACAAGGCTGGTTAGTTATAGGCCCTATAATGTAAATCGATAAACAGATCTTCTAAATGTGCATGCCTACCTATTCCAGATTGGCTATTTCACACTGGCCTCAGTTACCAACAAGTTCTGCAAGTCTGTAAGACTAGTCTTAGATTCTGGATTTGGGAGGAAGATTCTGAGACCCTGCAAACTTGCTTATTTGCTATCTGATCTTTCCTGGCTTTACCAAAAAATTTGCCATATGCATTTCAAGATCTTTAATACAGGAAATTTTTACAAAGATACATATCAGGACATACAGGATTTCATCAAATTTGAGCAACAAAGGATCAGAAATTATGTAACTCTTGCTTTACCTACAGAAGTTAAAGATACTGAGACCCATATAGGCTGAGACACAAGCCCAGGAGGTTTGTGGAAACCCTGCCTGAGCTCAGAATCCTGACTGCTCTCATGAATCCTTACCTTTACATTCTTGGTTGTCAAACTTTAATGATCCTCACAATTGCCGAGTGGGCTTGTTAAACTCAGATTGTTCATTTTCTGATTCACTGAATCTGGAGTGAGGGCTGTGATAGCATTTGTGATAGGTTCCTTGGTAATACTGATTTGGGCATGTCAACACTTTTCCCCCTGTGGTACTGGGGATTGAACCCAGGGGCACTCTACCACTTATCTGCACCCCCATTCCCTTTTAAAATTTTATTTTGAGACAAGGTCTCATGGAGTTGCCCAGGCTGACCTTGAATTTGCAATCTTCCTGCCTCAGCCTTCTGAGCTGCTAGGATTACAAGTGTACCACTGCACGTGGCTAGGGCATCTCCACTCTTTGAGAACCACTATACTATTGAAAGCCACTGGGGGGGGGATCTTGCACTCCTATACGTCTTGCTGAGTGCACTAATATTGTAACACCTATTTCTTCCCCAAGGCCACTTTTCAGAATTATTTAACAAGTAACCCAGAGAATTGAGGTAACTCATTTCAGGATGTTTACCTTGTCTCCCTCTGGATTAAGAACAGTCTGATTTACTATGTGCTAAAAGACTGGATTCGCTAAGCTCAGGTTCCCTCCATTGAGTACATTGCACCATTGATGCAAGCCCTCCCAGCCTTCATCTCAGACTTGGATCTTGAGTGGGGCTCAAGGAACCAGTGCAACTACCCTGGTACTCAAATGCTTCAGCCACGAGCAGCGAAGGCTTTTGTCTCAGGAGTCTCCTGTCTTCCATTAGCATCCCTGGCACTATAGGTAGTTAATGTATTAGTGTGCATAGCTATTTTTTGAGACCCTATTTTCTTGCAGAAAACAAAATCCTTCTGCTTTAGTTCTAAATTGGGTCAACATGACCTTAACTATGGTGGTTCTTGGCAAGTCAGGATTCCACCTGGCAAACCTTCTCTGGTCATGCTCTCTGCTTTTATTCCTGTCTCCATCCACTTTCTCTTTCCTTGTTTTTACTTTTAACCTTGTCTTATTTTTAGCTGTCCAGTTTTATAACCCAAACTCACTTCTCTGTCCATCACATCCCATCAAATCCCATGCCCTTATCATATTTACCATCTTTACACTATTTTTCATCAAATAAGTATGATGAAGAGACAATGGGGATTTATGCTAAAGTGGATCACAAATAGTCACATTTGTCCACAGTATTATTCCTTAAACAAATGAAAAGATTAAAAAAGTAGGAAAATCAGTCATTTTTTTGTTAGCATCATAGAATTTAAGTTACTGGATATGATAGGTCAAGATGTTTTATTTTGTCTTGAAACTGAAAGATAAAAACAATAGTATAAAATAGTTATAAAAATGAAAGAAAAAACTAGTGCTAAAATAATTTAACCTTATCTATTAAATACAAATAAACTATCTTCCTAAAATTTTATAAAGTGGCTGTCAAACTTTTGCAAAATTCATATTTTAGGTTAGCTTATAAGATTGACTTATAGACAGAATCTAAAAAGTTTTTGATACTGATTTAAAAATAGGGTACAAACATAATCCTGTAATTAGAAACAGCATATCTTTTATGGATATTTGGTTTGGGATATGGCTTACCATATGTGATTTTTAAAAAAATACTCTTTTTCAGAGTTAATGACATCATTTCCTCTAATTATCACCATCTCTAATGAATACATTAGTGTGGTAATAGTTTTACATCTAGACAAACGGATCATTTGTGTTTCTGAAGTATATTTCATTTAATTGAAATCACAAATAATTTTCAAAGAAGAGGCAAACAGTGTCTTTCCTTTCAGACTCATTTTAGGAATATGTTTTTACTGCAGTAGTATGCAATATATTGCTAGAAATATCAGAAAGCTTGTGTGACAGTGTGTACAGTGGATACATAATGTTGAGCAGTGCTCTGTCTCACCTCCAACCAAGGCTGCAGAACTTTCCACGGCAGCCAGGGCCGATGGCTGTGTACCTTAGGCTTGAATATCTCCAGGAATACAGACCCTACCTTACAAGGCATCTTGTACCTTTTCCAGATAACTGTGATTGGAAAAAAATTGATGAGCTTGGGTCTAAACATGCTAAATAGCTGAATTAGGTATCAAGCCCAAACTAGCATGTAGTCATCCACAAGGTAACTGGGCAGAATGAGAGAAGTGTAGAGGCATCAGGGGTTCCCAAGCACAGACTATGGATTCAGGTCAGATCTTCGAAGATGGCAAGAAAGAGCAAGGCAGAGACCTACTGGATGGTGAGGTGAATTGGTATCAGACAGAACACTAAAACAGGAATCTGAAGAATAAAACTTTCATTCATTTATTTTTTGGAAGTCCTTCTATTCTAAGGAATAAAATTGGACTGAGACATAAGAATAAGTTTAGGACAAGTCTAGTAATTTTATAGCAAGAGAAATAGCAAGAATGTCTTACAATCTGAGGTATCTGAATTACTTCACTAAAACTCCCTTGATTCACTTCAAGCAGAGACTGGGTTTGAGTTATTAGAATCTAACCAGGCTAAGTCTATGGGCATAGATCACAGTCATCATAATTATAACTTTATTTGCACAGTAGATGGGAGATTATAAAATACTTAATGCCATGGTTTGGACATAGATTGTTTTCCCCTCAAAGGTTCATGAGTTGTGAGCTTGGTCCATATTGTGATGATATTGAGGGATGACAGATGTTTAGAAGTGGAGCTTGGCAGGAGGTAATTGGGGTCTCCAACCTGGGAGGAGTTAAGATAGTTTTTATGGGACCTGGAGTTAGTTCTCTTGAGAGGATTGTTATAAAAAGAATAAGCCTGGCCCCATTCTAGCCACTTTGGGTTTTGGTCTTACTGTTTGATTTTTCCCTCTCACACATGCTACCATTATTGTGATGCCTTTTGATGTGCAGGCTTCGCCAGGCCCAAGTTGAACCCGAAGACATGCCCTTGATCCGGAACCAGGGACTAAATAAACTTTGTTTATAAATTTATCCAGGCCCCAGTATGTTGTTATAGTATTGGACAAACAGGTTAACACATTTTATTCTTATTTGATTTTCTTTACAAACCAGAGTGTTAGGTTCCTGGGCAAGAATCATCCTCAGATTACTCGTTAGTATTAGGATTAGATAGTGAGTGTTTTGCCTACATCAAAGCCAGATTAGACCTTTACATAATATTCTGATCTTTCCAATTGTGGGAAACAGCACAAAGGGGGACAGAATAGGCACATCATTAATTATAGCACAGGTGATCTTAAGGTGGCCTATGAAAATATATTTGTTCCCCAGTGATGAATAGGAGAAAAGGGGATGAAATTATTGTGAACATATCAGGATTTGCACATAGTCTTCCACCTGCTCTTCCTTGATTTATAGCTGTTTTGCCTGGAGATACATTATCTGTCCTAAACTAATTCAAAATCATTTTAATTAAAAATTTGCTTTAGGCATTTATCTAAAGGAGATCTTTTATGCTGTAAAAATACATTTTGGTTGAGAAAAAATAATAATTAATGTTAGAATACAATTATCTAATGTGGGTTACATAATTTTATTTAAAATGTCTGCATAAAAATTTAATTAATGTTATACTGAAAATATTTAATCACATTGCTAAACTCTGATTTATCAGAACTCAGATGTTCTATCACACACACATTAACACACTAACATTTCTCTTACTTTTTCCAAAGTATACCCCAATACTTTCTGAAGATAATGATGACTGTATTTTGAGTACGTTAACACATTTTACTAGTTGAGTTGATGAATTATAGTAATTTAATTTGGCATAGAGTTTATGTTTGATCATGTATTGATTCTTGATTTCTTATACCAATTATATAGTTCTAACAACCATTAGTTACTTCCAATGCTAGAAATAACAGTGATAAATTTAGGATAATATTATAAATTAGGTCAGTTTCAGTGCTGAAAGCCAAATGCTGATTAATGCTAATATTATGATCTTTGAAATTCCACACATTTGACTGCTTTCTACAGTTCCTTGGGGAATCAATTTTACTGCTATAAGTAGAAATATTTTAAAAAGTCATTTCATATCTATCAGAAAAATTTAAGTTAGAATAGATTGATTTAGAAGTATAATTTAAAAAGTCCTTTGGAACTTTGTAGTTAATTCATGATTATTCTAAATAGCTGGAGAAAGGCTGTCATGGCTATTTAGAATTCTCATTTAATTAAATTTACTAACAGCATTAAAAAAAGTTAAAATATGATGAAATAGCTTCAGCTTTAAAGCTGAATAAGATTAATCTGAGAAAGCAGACGAAAGTAAAGTGAAGAAATACTTATGCAATTATGTTACTAGTAAGCCCTTTTTAAAAAATCAGTTTATTTGAGAAACAGAGTTAAACCAAAATCTTAAGGCTTAAAGCTTTGGAATATTACTGTATGCTCTCAACAATAAAAATTGCTGGATATATAGAATCCCAGATGATTTAGCAGTGACTTTAGAGTCTTACAGTAACTGGGATTATCATGATTATAAAAAGAAAAATCCAGAATCATAAAAGATATGGAAGGTACTGGAAATTAGATTTTATCTGTCTTATAATGACTATGTCATATCCTCCACAGGTTACTTTTTGAAATAAACTTTATGAAACAGGTTTTAGGTATCAGCTCACTTATCTGGGTTTTGCTTTTTTCATTATAAGTGAATATAGAACTTGGACATAGTATCAGTGGTATGATCATTCTGGTATGGATCAAGGTAAATAAAACCCTGGTGTGACTTAGTTCAATAAACTGATGAAATAATTCAATATAAGCTGAGTTTCTTTCTAGAAGATTTCTGTGAACAAATCTGTTCCTGAATCAAAAACAAACTTTTTATTTGAAGAGATTTTTCCCTTTATAATCAGATTCTGCTAATAAGCCACGTTATGGACTTGAACAGGAGACTGTCATTCCATCTGCTCATCAGGATTTACCCTTGGTAATCTGTAAGAAAGACTCGTGGGTCCCTCGACTCCTGGGCACTGAAGAGGGCAGGTGCCCTGTCTGCCTGCCCTTCTGCTGTATTGCATACACCTGGTATTATTTGCTGAGTGAACCATCGATGGTATATCCTGAATTGTACATCTGAAACTATAAATTATTTCTACTACCTTTCACAAACAATGAGGAGTCTGAGAAACAGGGAAAGTCACTTGTTCAGGGTCTTAATGAAAGTAGTAAAACAATCCAGTCTCAAAATGCATTATTCTGCCCTTATTTGAGGGCCACAACAAAGAAATGCTTGCTTTGAAATAAACATCACAGAATAAATACTCCATGTTCTCCCAACAAGTCTTACTCTAAAATGGGTCCTTGGTAGGAACTACTGGGAAAATAATTGTCCAGCTTAAGTTTTAAAGAAGATGTTGCCCCTGACTTCAGGTCTTAGCAGCTACGTTTTGACTAATAGGGTTTTGGTAGGTGAGCATTGGGAAGTGGACGGGGCAGTCACCTATAACACTGCTTTGAAGATGCTCCCAATTCTAACAATAGAGGAAAGTGAAGGAGCACTAGACTTTAGCTCCTGGGTCCCAAAGAATTGCAAATATTTACTGGTATATGCACACAGTCATAATAATCCTTAAATAAACATTAACATGTTTTAGAGTGCTATGAGTTTCTTTATCATTTGTTTCTCCTTCTGTGTACTAAAAAATGTATATTTTTGCTCTTAATCCTTGGTTTCTAGCACAGAGTTCCCAAATGCAGGGTTCCTGAGTAATAGAATCTTTTGTTACATTTAGCTTTTGTACAGATCCTAAAACCTTTGGAATTTCTTAAGTGATGGGTTATCTTTTGTTGTTGCTAACGAGCCCTTTGGATCTCACCTGAGTTTATGCTAATGAGGTCCCTTAGGGTGGGGACCCTAGTCAGTCTCAGAGTGTGGGACTGGTCACCAGAAAGACCAAGAGATTAGAGAGCTGGAATTTATGGCCCATGCAGACCACTGCACCAACCTCTAGGTAGGTGAGGAGGGACTGGAGATAAAAATCTACAACTTCCTCTCCCATCTCCTCCCTAGGGACTGGGAATAGATTCCACGGGTGCTTAACTACTGAACCACAGACCCACCCCTTTTTATTTTGTGAAAAGTCTCATTAAGTCACTCAGGCTGGCCTTGAACTTGTGATCTTCTTGCCTCAGCTTCCCAGAGTCTTTGGGATTATAGATGTGGTCCACCAAGCTCAATTTATAAAAACTCTTGAATAAGAGATTTGATGAGTTTCCTGCTGAATGAATCCATCCATATGTCCACTGGGTGATTTCTCCAACTCTACTGGGAAGAAGCTCCTGAGTTTGGAACCCCTCCAGACCTTGCCCTATATACATCTTCACCAGGATTTTACAATATCTGCAGCTTTTACAATATCTTTTATAATAAACCAGTAAACCCAAGGAAAGTATTACCACGAATTTGGTGAGCAAATCAATGAACAGGAGGACTTCACTGATAGTTCAGAAGCACAAGTCACAAGATGGAATTTGTGTTGGCACTTGAAGGGGGGTAGTCTTGTGGAACTAAGCCTGAAGCTATGGGTTCTAACACTACCACTAGGAAGAGAGTGTGAATGGAACTGAATTATACAATACCAGTTGGTGTCTACTAGAAAATAGCATGGTGTTTAGGGCACCCTCCATCTACTCCTGTGACACATCTAGTGTTCTGTGTTGTGAGAGTAGGGTAGGAGGAAACTGTTTTCCACAGATTCTCTTAGGGAATTCATATCTGTGTACCTATAAATTAATAATTGTCTCATTGATTGAAACATTTGGGATATGAAAATGAATACTCCATTTTATTTCTTTATGCTTTATGTACTTTAAGAAAGTACCATAGGTCATGTGAGAAAAAAAATAAATTACAGGACTGAATTTATTAAACCTAATTTACTTCTAGATATGTTACTCTCTTTGTGTTTACATAGATGGCGCAAAGAAAAATGTTCTATTAGTCGCTTAATATCAGTACAAATGGAGACAAACATGTCACAGAAATCAGAAAATAAAATGCATTTTAAATTCTGACATGATAGGATTCTGGGTAAAATTTAAGAATAATTAATTGGGGGGCTGGAGCAGTGGCTCAGCAGTCCAAGTTCTGCCTGGCAAGTGCAAGGACCAGGTTCAAAACCCAGCACTACATACACAAGTAAGTATCAGATGAACTAAAGGCCAGATGAAAAAATAAATAAAATTAATTCTCTCTTTCTCTCTCTCTCACTCCTTCTCTCTGAAAAGAAAATAATAATAATAGTAGTAATTAATTGGGGCTGGTCTCACAATTTTTTTAACTTTTTATACAGAGATATTATTAAATTTCAAGTCATTTACATTAGTATTTATACTTTTTATGGCAAATGTTAAGATGATTTTTTTAGAACAGGCAATATTAAATATATTTTTCAGGAACAAAAGTTGATTCTTTGGTACACAGAAAAATTTTAGAGGAAATAGGTACAAAGATCTGAAGTGAGAAGCTATGCTTGTGATTTTTTTAGAACAGCATTTTCTAATTATTTTTAGGTAAGTCATTCTTTTTTTATAGAGAGAGCAAGAGAAAGTGAGAGAGCGAGAGGGAGAGAAGGAGTGTTAATTTTTAATTTTTTTTAATCTGTTCTTTTTCAGGTTTGTTTGTTTTTCCTCCACTTAATTGTATATGTGGTACTAGGAATGAACCTAGGTCCTCATGCATGCCAGGCAAGTGCTCTGCCGCTGAGCCACTGCTCCAGGCCAAGTCATTAAATTTGTATAGAATTTCTAATTATTTCTTATAATTTCTTTTTACTTCATACCTTTTCAAAGCTGTAATGTTTCAAATCTTTGACAACATTTTGTGTCTTGATATATGAAAGTTGTCTAATTTACATAATATATCACATGGCACATATCACTCACTGTAGTTCATTATGGAATGTTTGTGTGACTAAATGAGTCTTCGGTGCTTCTGTTGATACTAATCATGTCTTTTCAACTGCTAACTTCTTATTAAAATAGTGTCTTACAGCATCACTGACACCCTGGAAGAAATAGATCTTTGACAGTCATACTTTTTCTCTATTTTCAGTTTCTGCTTAACGAAAGAAATCTTTATTTTTCTATGGGGGCTGTACAAATAGAATGATGCCATGTTCAGAATTATCCATGCAATCTCATATCCCATCTTGCTTCATGCCTGACTGTAGTTTGAAGCATTATTGGAAAAAGTTTTTCTTTTTATGTAAAGTACTGTGTCAGTGTGCTAAGGGGGCATTTTAGGTGGCGTGGGTTCCTTTCTACCTCCATGCTGTTTCTCTGTACATCCTTCCCTCCACTTCATTCGTTATTAAAGGCTAGTTAGCTATTGTCTGAAACAAAAAGAGTGATTCTGATTCTGTAGATGAGACCAGGAGATGAGTACCTGCTAGGGAACTGTTAAAGAACGCCAAACTGAAATGTTCTCTAACTAGTTCTGTCACTGGTTTTTTCCTCACCAGTAAAATTTTCAGGCTTGACTTGTTTGGATAAAAATAATTATGTCAATTATGCAATTATGTCAAGCATTCTCTGAAGTACCTTCAATGCTTTCTTTCATTTAATATTTGCACCAATACTATGAAGAAAATAGCACTATTGTCCCCCAAAAAACAGGCTCAGAGAAGTAAGTTACCTGTCCACGTTGCAGAGGTCTGCATAAGAGGCCGATACTCAGACAGACAGTGCTTGTCTGTTCAGCCTTTACTCCTTAGTGCTGTGCTACAAACTCTTTAAGTTTGTTTAAATTGTTCTTAAGTTCTCTGCATGATTTTTCTTCTGAATAGTAATGCTATTATATTTACTGGCTAATGCTTCACTATTTCTGAACTGTACGAAGAATGTTCATGCAAAATTATCATCAAATTTTTTCCCCACTCCCTTTGGAGATAGTCCATAATGAGCCACTAAGAATGCTGGGACCTCATATCCTTTGAAAGGCAACCTGGACTTCTAAAGAGAGATTTATTGAACTGCCACAGAAGCACTCGGACACTGGTTTCTCAGTTTGTCTATGGACAATCAGTTTGCCCTACAGAAACAGATGTGTCTGAAATATTTCTGTCTTAAAGTGTTCTTTACAGGGTGTCATAAGACTTCCAAGTTAAAGATGAGGCAGTCTAGGAAGGTGGTGTCTCCTGTGTTGATGGAACTCATTCAGTGTATCATAGATAAACCAAAGTGAGGGCTTCCTGTTGCCAACAGTGGGATTCTGCCTCAGAGGGCCATCTGCCTACTGAGATTCTCAGGGCTTGGCGGATGTACAGCGTGGAAAAGCTATTTCAATTTTTTTCAGTTTTGATTTAACAAGTCAACTTGCAAGCAGAGTTTGTGCCAACTTCAAGTACAAAACTGTGCAAGGAAAATGACTGAGGGAGGTTGAGAGCCAATTAGAATGTCATTCAGTCATCATCTAAGTAGATGTGAAGTGCAGGTCAGAACAATTGTGCTTCAGATTTCCTAGAGTAGTCTGCAAACCGTTAGGATTGCTCAGGACATTGTGAGGTTGGAAAATGCATTAAACACATGGAGTCATGTCCAGTTCATATTTACACTCCATGTTCATCTCAGTTGGTTCCTTGTTCACAATAGCCAAATTATGGAATTGACCTGAGTTTCCATCAACAGATAAATGGATTAAGAAAACATGGTATATATAAACAACAGAATACTATTTAGCCTTGAAAAATGGAAATCCTGTCATTTGTGACAATATGGATCAACCTAGAAAACATTATACTAAACAAAATAATCCAGGAACAGAAAGATTGTATTCTCTTTTTTATAGTTGGAATGTAAAACAATCCAAGAGAAGCTGAGAGAAGACGTGTGATTACCAGAGGCTGGGAGGTGAAGGGAATTAGGACATATTTGTCAAAGGGTACAGAGTTTCAGGTATACAGGAGAAATATGTTTTGTTTTGTTTTTTTAAATCTTTGCAAATAACATGGTGTACTCTGGCTAATAAAGTATATTGTATATTTTAAAAGTGCTAAGAGAGTAAATCTCAAATATTTTCATCCCAAAAATTGCTAAGTAATTTAGGTGATGGATATGCTGATTTGCTTGATTTAATGATATATAAATGAGCATCTAATTATATAGTATATAAATAATTATATATATCACTTTGTACCCTGCTAATATACACAATTATAGTTTATTAATATATAATACAATAAAATGAAAACTATTGACTTCATGATGAGAAAGCCACCCTTCTCAGTACTTTCATTATATTTTATTGTATTAATGAGTAACTTTCTGTTTGTGTTAGTCCTAATATCTCTTGATACTGTCCTTTTTTATTTTTAATGAACTAAGGGAAGGGGCAGGAACACAGGGTTATTGGTCATACAAAACTACTAATCTAAATTTATAAAAAGTTTTGTTCTTTTGTTATATTTATTTTTAGTTTTCAGGTTTTTATTCATTTGTCTTTTTTTCATGGTGTGGCTAGAGCTGAAGGATTTGCACATGCTAGGAAAACATTTTACCACTGAGTTATATTCCCAGACCTCATTATATTTTTTGTAAATATATCTGATATCTATGAAAGATACTTAGTTTTCCTTTAATTGGGATAAACTAAAGTTTAGTGCTAAAGTTATATTTAAGAAACTATTCAGTAAGCCAATTTAAATAAAAACATTAAATTAAAACCAATAGCAACGGTGTATAGATATGATAAAAATCACAAGGATAAATTCAAAGTAAAATGAGTAAAATTAGTGAAACATTAATATAGTGATAATATCTAAGGGCATTAAAATCTTATAGACCCTGATTGAATCTTGATCTTGCCTTTTTTTGGCAATGACTTTCAGGAAGTTCTTTGACTCTTTCCATTGTGAGCTTGGCTGTTGAACAGCGAATGAAATTGTGGAAAAAATCACCATGCTTCCCTTTCCTTCATCACTTTCCTTTTACGTTCTTTTCTGATTTAATGAAATGCTTTCAAATATGTTCCCATTTCTTCTATGACATATGATTAGATTCATTGTAGCTTGAGCAAGTACGACATTAATTTCCATCAGGAAAACTGACATTAATGACTTTTCAGTTTGTTCAAATACAAATTTCTTGCCTTGATATTTATGAAATGAACAATATTTAATCTATTCATTTATTTTATTCTTTTAAAAATAATTTTAAAAATTCATTATGCTCAATATTTTTTAAATGATCTAGAAAAAAATTAGTAAAATCTGATGCATGCAACACACTGTCAAATGGATCAGCCACATTTGGAGCACTAAAAAAGTTGAAACTTGAAAAAAAATACCAATGGTCATTTGGAAGATAGAAAGCTTACACCATTAAGTTCAACACCTCTGGGAAAGGCTGCGAGAAGTCTGAATTTAAAATTAACCCTTCTCTGAAAAGTCTAAATCTATAACATTAAAACAATGTTGGGAAATTGGCTTCTGTAATTTGGATATACTTCTTCTAGTGTTCATATGAATGAATTACTAGATATATTTAAGAAATAAAAGTATTTTCAAATAGAATATTTTACATATTTGTAACATTTTAGGTTTAAAATAAAGAAAATATGTAACTAAAATTTCCATTGATTTTATAGAAGCAAAGTTGTAGACAGTATAAAGTGTTATCATTGAGATCTAGAAGAAGAACATGAGAATAGTATTTTAAAAATTAGTAATCATATGATTTTTGTGTCAGAAAATTCATGGGATCAACACATTTATTGCTTAATAGAAGTAAAGGAATTATTTCTATGGATATTCTTTGAACAGTAAGATAGTTGGAGAAATTGGTACCTTACACAGTACTTGCCAGAATGCAAAATGGTGACCCCTCTGTGGATAACAGTATGGAGGGTTTTTCAAAAGTTGAACCTAGAACTACCATGTGTTCCATCAGTCCTACTCTCATGTGTTCATCCAGAAGACTTGACATTAGGATCTCAAACAGATATTGCACTCAAATTTTCATTACAGCATAATTCATTAATTCCAAAGAGGTGAATATGATCTTAATGTCTGCCAATATATGAGTGAATAAAAATAAAAGTGAAATGTATATTCAATGGAATACTACTCAGTCTTAAAAAGAAGGAAATTCTGTCATATGTGGCAACATAAACGAGATTTGAAGATCTTATGCGAAGTGAAATAAGCCATTCACAGGAAGACAAATCCTATTATGACTTCACTCACATGAAGTATCTCATATAGTCAAATTCAAAGAATTAAAGAATGGAAATGGTTCCCAAGGACAAGGGGGAGAGGTAAATGAAGGAATTGCTAATCAGAGAGCATAAAGTTTTAGTTGAACAAGGTGAGTAAGTTCTAGAGATCTTCTGTAGAGCATTGTATAGCCAACAACACTGTGTGATACACTTTAAATAGTTTAAGAGGGCAGGTCACATGTTGAGTATCTTTCCCTTCACTGTCTGGCATCTTCACTTAAAGGATGTAAGCACAATCCTCCACTTAAAAATAGAAAACAGCTAAAAAGTCACAAGAATGGATAGAATATGCATATAACATGCCACAGTGGGCAAAGGCAGCATGAGAAAATAGAAAGAAAATATAGAAAAATGTGGTTAAAATTCTATGACTCTAAATGATGTATGTCCATGGTAAGAGTGCCATTTTTAAAATGCCAATCCAATTTGTAGAGATTTTATATTTTCCTATAAACTAGAGGTAATTCTAGTTAAAATGATCCTTTAAAACTCAAACGAAGGGCTGGGGCGGTGGCTCAGCGGTTGTGGTGCTTGCCTGGCAAGCCTGAGGATGCAAGTTCAACCCCCAGTACCACATACACACAAAGTGTCTGAGGAATGAAAGTCACGTGGAAAACTAAATAAAGATTGCTTCTCTCTCTCTCTTTCCTCTCTTTCTAAAAAAAAAGTCAAATGAAGCAAAGCTACAAATACTAGGAAATCAGAGAATTATTTCTTTCTCATTATGACTGATAGAAAAGTGGAAACAGTTTCAAAAACATGTAATAAGTTTTGCTAAGTATACTCAAAATTATGAGCTCTCATATTTTAGAATTTTCCTCTTATAGAAATAAAATTGTTTCTTTTGGTTCCCTTCTACTTTATATTATTTGCTCAAATTATACTTTACTTCGTAAGAACAATGTATAAATTTTAGCATTTTTAAAAAACTGACATATTATTATAATACTGGTTCCTTTAAAGCTAGAAATTTAGAAAGCACTGGTCAGCACTGGTGGATAATAAAATTTACCTTGTGTATCTACTCTTGATAGATCCTTTACTTAAAATATCTTGTCATGTCACCTGTTTTCTGCAATGAATTACAAAGAGACTTTTTAATTAGCAAGTCTGAATTTAAATAAGAATGAAGCTTAATAATGAACAGTCAAGTTAAATCAAATTTAATACCCTAGTCATTGTATTAGTTTTATAAAATATGTTCAGGCTGAAGAATATGTTTTAGAATGAGAGGCTCTTGTATGCTTTAGAAGGTGAGTTTCCATTTGAGAATGAAGCTGTATGCCTGAATACCCCCTCTCTAAAAATCAAGCCTTTTCTTTTTATTTTTTACTGCCACTTACTCATAGTAATCATTTAATAAGTATTTGCTGACTGGTTGAATAAAAATGGCATTAAAGGATATCTAGGTAAATTATTATTGTTGCATAAAACTCTTAACATCACTAAGACCATCTTTCCAGCAGCCTTTACTCTTTGCAATTTAGGACTAATTTACAAGAAGAGAAAGTCTTATTTGCTTCCTAGAATCTTAGAAGTGTTTATTGATTTAATGTTGCTAGGCTAGACAGAATAAAACTAAAATACAGGTTTTGCTCATCTGACACAAAAATAGGGATTCTGTGAAAACTAAAATCATACTGACATCTTGTCTTAATGGAACAATAGAAATTTCCTCTTAGGAAGCCAGAAGACCACCCTTCTAGATGACATATCTACTCCACAGAAGTCCCTCTTCTGCATGTGTATGTGTTTGAGCACTTGGACAGAAGTTCCTCCCTAAAGTGTCTGTCTCCATCTGGGTTGATGTGAGGAGTCTTAGGCACCAAGTGTGAGGGGTAGGGTGGGAGGTGAAGTGGGATACAAAAGATCAAAATACAATAATCTATAATGCATCAAGTCAGATTAGGTATGGCTAAGTAAATTATAGGCAAATCTTCTTCCCAAAACAGGTAATTGTGTATCCTCTTTTATTTCTTGGCCTCTTCATTTTTTCTTATTATCTCCATAGAAATGAAAACCACATCCTGAAGACTGAAATGACTGTGATTTTTTCTGAGATAGTTTCTCAAATGGGTTTGTGTCAGCCTATATTTCAGCTTAACAGACTGTACTTCAAATGAGTATCCCAAATTAAGAGGCAAGATTACTAATAAAATATGCCAAGATTTTAATACAAGGAAATCTACAGGGCATCTGTATAAACATTGTACTCAAACAATTTAAATTCCTTTCAAAGTTATTAAAAGTTCATACGATTGGTACGTCTACTAAATTTTGTTAATTAAGGGGAGAGATTGTTTTCCATACAAAATCCCAAAGCAGAGGTCTTTATAGAGATGATTTTATTGGATTCTCTCAATAACCCGCAGAAACTTCCTTTGACAGATGTGGAAGAGCCCGGAGACTCAGAGATTTGCCTAAGGTCCAGTAGCTGATAAAAGGAGTGTGCTCTTGAATTTAAAGCCTAAATAATTTTTTGATCTAAATCGACAGACTCACGTCTGCACTTTGTAAGGGCAGATGGAAACATTTTTCTCCATTATAAAAGGAAGAGAGGTTCATTTCCTCTTAACTCCCTCCATATCCATTTGGAGGCCTGTGTTTCTGTATCCTTCCTATCACTTTTGCATAGAGATAAACCCTATTAAGGATTAGGCCCAGTGTTTATAATGTAGACCTATCTCCAAAACTGTAAACCTAATAACCTCTAGATAAGTGATAATATTTCATTCAGTTTTGAGAAATGGCTACTGCGGAGAACTACCCTTCCCCTTGGGACTTAAATAAGACTCAGATCTTGTTTACTTATGAAAAAGCACAGACCTCTAAACTTCCATTCTTGCTTTCACAAATGATTAACTGAATTGTTTTTTCTCTGTTGAACAATGAAAATAAAATGCTTACTAACCAAATTTTGGTTCAGCTCACCCCTTCCCCCAGGATACTGAATTTTTAGCGCAATCAGGCTGAGCCAGTACTTAGTCCCTCCTTAGAGCCCTACTAGAAAATAAGGTTGGCTTTAGAGTAAAACATTTCTATTCAGTAGGCACCCTTTCATCCACTTCCCCACACCAGGTTCCTGTTTACACTTTGTATTAAAGAAAACCTTTCTGCTTGTCTCTGGAGGTGCTTGTAGATCTCATGGTCCGAATGTTCTCCATATTGCAACAGTCCTTTTCCCCCTTACAATGATCATTTTGAATTAAGCCTTTCCTTACTAAGTCCAAATTTGTTTTTAATTTGATAAATGTAAAAGCAAAGCTCTGAATTTGCTTGGAAATCTCTTAGGAAACTGTCATGAGCTATAGCTTCTTGTCTCTTTGGAAGAGAAAATTGTCCCTTCTTCTGCTTTGTTGTATAAAAGGTGTGAGATTTTTGTCCTAATGACCTAGAAAGTCTCCATGGTCCCCTCAGCATGAAAATATTTTACAGATGACTTTCTTCCTAACTTTAGACCCTTGCTCTCCCTTTTCTAGGGTATGTATTTTAGAGAACTTTCAGTTGCATATTCTCTCTCTCCCTTTTTGAGATGTCAATCTTCTCCCAGCTTCATTCCAGCTTGACAAGCCCAGTAATGTCTTTCTTAAGGACCTGGGGAAGTTTCCTATGAAATGCAATCATCAAGAATAAAGAGTCCTTGTCCCCTAGTCTTTGCAGGAGGGCAGGAGCCTGATTTTAAGGATCTTCAAACAACAAATCAGATGGCCTAATCACATTTACCAACCTCCTTCTAATTTCTTCCAACACTTTCCCACTAGCTCACCCCAGTTCCACCTTAACACAACTCTCCTGGCCTTATGTATCAGGGAAGTTGAGTATACTCTCTTTCCCTTAGAGCAATAGTTTTCAACTCCTGCTGAAATAGTCTTGAATAAAGTCTTCCTTGCCTAACTTCATACATTTTTCTTTGACACTGGCATCGTGATCACATCGGTGCTAACTTACATCCTCATAAATCTGTTAATGTTTACTCAATTAAAAATTAATTTTTCCCTCTATATTCTAAAAGAGGACTTTTTGGTTGGCAAAATTATTTTATTTCTCAAAATTTCATAACTAGGCTTTTGAAATCTGACAGAATGAGTATTTTAGGTTGCTCTATTTTCTCCTTGTACATTATAGCATTTCCTGAAAAGTAGCCTTCCCTCCATGTTTTTTGTGTGTAAAGCATACTTTTGGATGCCTTCTCATTGCCAAGGGACTTGAACCTTTCTGTTTTCTTCTGCTGCTGTTTAGAAACTCAGGAATGATGAACATATTTCATTTTGTTTGGATCTATACTCTAGATTTGTTATTCTGCTTTTAACATCATTAGAGGCAGTTTGAAAACGGCCTGTCTCCCACAATACTTACTTTTAACATCTCAGAAACTCTTAGCTCTAAAGTCTATTTTCAAATAACCACATTAGAAAACTGCAATTCTCCTAGCTGCAGTTGATATCAGAGCATCTGTCTTCCTTATCTGGGCACACTTCAGTTTTGAATCTTCTGAAATTTAGTTTCTTATACATTTCTGTCTTTCTGTGTTCTGTGTACTTTTTGGCTTTAAAAATTACTGGTCAGGAGAGAGAAGGAGGTTTATTTTCTGGTTTGCTTTATAACTCAGTGTTCTAGTTTTGCTAACTAAATTCAGGTTACTTCTGATTTGCATCTTGATCACCCATGGGAAGAAATAATACAGATGCTCTGAAAACCAACACAGCAGAGTCAAAACTGCTGGGCTGACTTGGATGTGTCCTGCTAAGCCTCCTTCTGTTGTTCCTCCTCAGTGCATTGAAGGCAAGGCTGTTGCATGAATGACCTTGTGAATAAGTTATAATGAAAATTGTTTGCTTCTGTGCTTTATGCAATAATCCTCTAAATCACAGGGGAAATGCATACAAGCGTAATAATATTTAGAAAACAATCTGATCACAACACAATAAAATATGCTTAAAAGATCTGGCAGTATGTCTGAGGTAATCTGAGGACATTTTCCTTTCTCTTTCTTCAGTAAATGTTTATTAACATTAACATATGCTAAGCACTGCACTAAGGAAAAATACATAATAAAAGGAGTCCTGAGACATTTACAAATCAGTGAGCCAGAAAGAACTAAAGCCTTTCCTTACAAGATAGTAAGTTAAGGATGATGAGCCATATACAGAGCAGGGCTAACAAAAGAAGCAAGCACAAGTAAAGGTTGCGTGTCCTTGTTTGGGGGCAGATTCACGGAAGATGTGCACAGTATCAGCACCTGGATGGTGGAGGATGAGCAGGTGGCCATAAGGAAGCTGCATTGAATTTTCTTTAACACACTTCATCAAGCTTTCATGCATTGACCTATGCTGTTCCTTCTACTTTGAATAAACTCTCCACTCTATTTCGTTTGTCTGGTGAACACATCTCTTTTCTTTAAAACCATCTTTCCATGTCAAAATTCACATCTTCCTTGTGTATCCAAAATGAAAAGAGAACACCCAGGCCTCAAAGGACTTTCAGTCTAGTTAGAGACATACACGTAGAGAAGTGATAGTAGCACTGTAAAAAGTGTCCTTATAGAGGTGTGTGGGGGTTGGGAAGCATTCTCTTGACTTCAATTGGGAACATGAGGAAGCTTTGCAAAGGATGTGCTATTTGAGCTGAGTATTGAAATAAAAATGAACATTTCTTGGGGTAAACTACAGAATGATGTTGCAGAAAGGTCAATCCCTGCTCCTTACCTACCCAGACAACCTCTGCTTGTTTAGTTGTAAAGGTATAGTATCAGTGCCCCATATCCTTGCCACCATTGCATGAGATTGGTCAATTCTGGACATTGGGAGCAAGGTAGTGGTGGTTGTTCAGTGTTACCTATTTTAGTTTTAGCTGGTATTTTCTTGAGGATGAATGATTTTGTGTGAGTTGTTATGTGTTTACTTCTTCTTTGGTGGAATGTCTATTTGCTCTTCCTTCAGTACCATATGCTTTATCCTAGTGGTTCTCAATCCTGGCTACATATTAAAACATCTTCAGTCCCACGTCCCCAAAACTATGAGTTAATTATTATGGCTTGTGGCTCTTGTCATTGGTATTAATAGAAGAGCACCCTTGGTGATGCTACACGCACCTTTTTTCAGCATCAGAATCATATAGAACACCTGTAGAAAGTAAGTTGCTAGAATCTACCCTCAGAGTTACTGATGCAGTGAGGCTGGGTTGAAGTCTGAGAATTTGTATTTCTATGATGTTTTCACGTGGTTTGATGCTATGGGTCCTGAAGCCTCCTGAGTTCCATCGCCTTTTGTCATTTTTCAATAGACTTACCAATTTCTTTCAAGCTTTTCCCCATATATTGTATTCTCTCTGTACAGAATGCCATCTAAACCTTGTTTTCCTTGCACAGCTTTTTCATTCTTCAGGAACCAGCTCAAATGTCAGAACCTCTATTAAGGATGTTCAGATTCATTTGCTCTATCATCTCACATCTCACTTCCCAGGCTCCGTTGCATAATTCATGTGATAATTGCACCCATCACACTGTTTTGTTAATATCTTTCTATCAACAAGATAGAAAGATATCTTGCAGCATGGTCCCCTGTTTTTCCCACTGAAAATTCCATGAAACCAGAAACTTTATAACTGGGTCTTATTCTCTGAGTCTTCAACATCCCTAACAATATTTGGTAAATTAATGAGTTGCCTTTATTTTGTTTTAAAAAAGCTATTTTTGGTCATTGTTCTTATAAATAAAATGCTGAATGGCCAAATAAGATGCAATGCATAATGGTTCTCACATGCTCAGATTGTTTAAAAACACAATTGACCATCTATTACTAAATTCATGGTTGGATGTATGAGTCAAAGAGCAAAATCTAAAGCAAAAAATGAAAATGAAAGCTATATATCACCACAAGCTATGGTTAGTATTATCTTTAAAAAGAACATAAGAAGAGGAATTTAAAATAATTTCTTTTGAACTGAATAATTTTGGAACTATAAAATCAAAGAAAAATTTAACAAGATGAAATCAAAGTATGAGTCTTCTGAGAATATTACAATTGTTTCCTAAAAGTTTCTTATCAAATAATAAGTACTTTTAAAGCATATCTGAGTATTCTAGGGCCTTCAGAAAGACAAAGTTCCATATGAGGATTATATTGCTAGAGATATTGTAATGTTCTATTGAAAGCTTCTGGCAAAGTGAAATGATCATGAACACTGTGGTTCGTGTGTTCATTACTTAATCTCCAAATTCAAATGTTAATGGTGTGTGAAGGAGGAACTTTGGGAAATAAGTAGGATTAAATGATGTCATAAGGTGGGGCCCCTAAGATGGCATTAATGGCTGTCATATAAGAAGAGGAAGAGAAATTCAAGTTAGCATGCTTGATCTATCTTCCCATGAGATGTCCTCTGCTGTACTATGATGCAGAACGAAGGTCCTTATCAGACACTAAGCAAATGCTAATACCATATTGTTGGACTTGCCAGTACCCAGAATTGTGAGGCAAACAAATATCTTTCCTTTATAAATTACCCAGTCTATGATATTTTGTTATAGCAACAGAAAATGGACTAATACAATGATAATAGCAAAAATGACAAAAGTTACAATTCTCTTGCTTACTTAGTGTCCATGATTTTGTTAAGTGCAGTCCATGACTGATCTTATTTAATACTTATAAGAGCCTTATTAGGTGGCTATTCTCATCCATTTCACAGATGATAGTACCAATCTGAAACAAGTTAAGTAATTTTTTCAAGGTCAGTCCTCAATTGTATTTCTAACACAAGAAGGCAATTTAATTTAAATTTTAGATAAATAGTAATTGTTTTGACAAAAGGATGCGTTATGTAATATATGACACATGATTATATTAGAAAATTATTCCGTATCTATCTGAAAAGCACAGCTAATTGAACATCCTGTATTTTTATTTGCTACTCTGGAAACCCTATTTCTATCTCACTCCAGAAACA
This sequence comes from Aplodontia rufa, assembly GCA_004027875.1. Taxonomy (NCBI): domain Eukaryota; kingdom Metazoa; phylum Chordata; class Mammalia; order Rodentia; family Aplodontiidae; genus Aplodontia; species Aplodontia rufa. The sequence continues at coordinate 2,756 of PVKS010024991.1, read as the reverse complement.
CTTGCATAAGACCACAAGATTGTATTGCTTTCTGATTCTCTCATGTATAGTGGTAATTCCTGATTTATTTACTTGTATTTATGGGGTGAGTTTGAAACTTTTGCACAGAAAGTCTCTTCCTGATCTGGTCTCTGCCTTACTGCTCTCCATTTTAGAGGAACAGCAAATGCCAAAGGCCTGAGGTGGAACTGAATGTTGTGTGCCTAGAGGCCACATAGCTGATGTGAGGCAAACGGTACAGAACTGGGAGCTAAATCAGAGAGGTAACAGGGCCCAGATTATCCAGGGCATCACATGATCACCATGAGGACTTGTGTTTCTACTCTGAATGAAGGAGGCAGTTACAGAAGAGTTTTTATTAGAACAACAGGGCCTGGTTTTAGATTTTGTAGAACCTTATTGACATTTCTTTAGAAAAGAATCTGCAGAGGAATAAAAGGGAGTGACTGCAAAACATTCAGGTAACAGCTTGACTGGCCACTTCTCATGAAACAAGAGCTCTTGTTTCAGGTTTTAGGCTGTGTTATTCTGGAGTCTGGGTGACAACTTCCTACGTGGAACTTGGAGGAGGGGCATCCTTCTCCCAACTTTAATGAGGAATTTGGTATGGCTTCTCTGGCTCCATGGGCGCTAAAGGGAGCCTGCACTGGCTGCACCTTGTGGGTGTTGCAGCTTTGGGGTGGGAGGGGCGACCCTGTTAGCTGAGACCAACGTCTTCTCACGAAAGGAAGTAGCAAAGATTTCAACAGGGCTGCATCCTCAAGAGGAAAGCAGGGTAAGAGTAGGTGGGAGAAGCATTTAATAACACCCATTCCCAAACAGAGCGGAGCTACTTCGTGGAATTTTCAGAAAGAACCAGGAGACATTCTGAGGGGGTAGTGAGGTACTACAGCCATGAAAAGGCTGATATAAAGCCTGTAGTTTTATTCTTAATAAAACTATGACCTAATTTGTAGCATGTCTGGAGTGGTGTGGCAACATGGGGTTACCAGAATTAAATGAAATAAAAGAGGGCAATAAAGCAAACATATATAAAAGGATCCAAATGTTTTTACTAAAACACAAAAACTTAGCAATTTTTAACTCAATGCCTACTTTGATACAGGCCTTTTAGATATGACTTCATTTACTTTTCACAAAAGCCCTGGGTCAGACACATATTATTGTCAACCCCTTTTTATAGATGAAAATACTGAGGCTGCAAGGACACAGGTAAATAGCTTACACAAAGAAATGGGGATTTGGCCTTGCTTCTGCAGAGTGCAGACAGAGCTCTTCTTTATAAGCCAACTCATCCAGCTTCCAGGGGAAAAATTCCCTAATGAGCTGGGCAGAGCTCTTTAGCTGAAATTAAAATAATTGAAATTAACTGAGATGCCAAGAGTAGCAAGTGTGAAATTCATGATGAGGAGCCCTTATTACAGAGGGATCAGAGCTTCTGAAGAGGCAGGAGTCTAGGGCTAGCAGCCTGAAGCAGAATTGTCCTCCTAATTCTATCACAACCTGTGCCTCACATCAAAGGCTTAGGGAGAAGACCTGGTGGTCATGGCCCTGACCCAACCCTCAAAAGCAGGTGATCCAGGCCAGATCACTTGCAGGTCACATACACTATGGTTGTTCATACTATCCCTAAGTCCATTCCAAATTATGAATTTTGTTCTAAGGAGGACAGGGAAGATAGCATATGATGCATTGATAAAATTCAAGTTGTTGGAGGTGGGGCTGAAATATTCACCCCCAATCAAAGACTCAGTGACTAGTTTCTGGCTTTCTTGTGATTTATACTTCTAATGAATACATCTGGCACTACCTTTGGGGAGCATGTGCCACAAGCTCTTGTCTGTCCCCTAGCTGGCATTAGGTGTAAATGATAACAAAATAAATTAAAGCACAGTTGATAAGGGGGCATTCAGGTGAAGGTTTTCATTAGGAAAGAAACAAAAAGTTTGAAAAAGGAGGAGACATTTTCAGTCTTAATCATAAAGAAAGAGAATATTGATTAGATCCTTTATGCATTCCGGTTTTTTGAATGGTTCGCCAGAATGCTTACTTTGACTTCTCTTCACTGCAGGAATTAGATTTGTGGTCCAGACTTTCCCCAATGTGCATAGAAATTCAATAGCTGGTAAACGCAGGTGACTTACTGCTTAGCTGAATGCTTTGTTAAATCCTGAAAGATCTATTGCAATGTTGGACTCAGCTTGCATACCTAAGTATTATACAACCCAGCTACGTTATACTTCTGTGGATTATTACTAGATTTGCCTGATTTGATTCTGTATAGTAATCAAAAGTAAAAGTCATTACGAGTAAAATTCAAAAGAACTCAAATTCTTCTAATTCATTTAAATGTTTTGCTTGTCTGTAGTTTTCTCTGAATTGATGGCTTAACTCTGTAGTTCTAAACTTCAGCCTGATTAAGGTAGATACTCCTAGGCTGTTTTCCTAGATGATCTATGTCATCATTTTTAGCAAGTGCTCTAGGTATTGGATCTAAATTGACTAAGAACTTAGCTTTGGAAATCCTGAGATTAGCTCCTGCAATGCTCCACAACATGCCTGGCAACTATAGTGTCTTAAGTGTGCACAGAAGTCTCTTCTCACACACCTGGGGAGAGTTCATTGGCGGCTTTGAATTAGCAGGGTACTAAACACTTATTTTTCTTTTTTTTCTTTCTTTTTTTTATTAGAATATAGAAATACAGTTGAGGGAGGAACATTATCAAAACATTATCAATCAGTGGATATAAACTTTG
>PVKS010024990.1:0-30399 GCA_004027875.1 Aplodontia rufa | reverse complement strand
ATCTAGGAGACTGGAGGGTGGGAATATGGGGGAATCATCTCAGAAGGAGATCTCTGTCCTCCAGGAGATATCCATTTAACTCAGGGGTTCTACTGGGGGAAACAGCAACATGGGGAACACAAGATGGGCATCCATGACATGGCATTAGCTCTGGATAACTAAGTATATATACATTTGTTCTTGAATGTTTGATAATCTTTCCCCCTCAATTGTAACTCCATATTCATCTAATAAAAAAATTCAATTACTGATCTTACCATATTAAAAATGTTTAATTATAATAGTGCGTTTATGTGTTTTTGCTTTGATTAGTAGCAACTTTTTTTGTTCTTTGTTTGGTTGGTTTTTGTTTTGGTGAGAGAGGGGAAGGAGGTTTGGCACCAGACATTGAACCAGGGGAGATTTACCACTGAACTACATCCCCAGGTCTTTTTATTTTATCTTATTTCATTTTTTCAGTTGCCCAGGCTGGCCTAGAAATTGTGATCCTCCAGCCTCATCTTGGAGTAGCTGGAATTAGAGGCACTGCTACCATACCCAGCATTAGTAACAATTTTTGATGTGTATATTTCAAAGTTTGCTATTAATATACATATTGGATATTGAATTAGGTATATACATATATGTGTGTATGTCTGCATATAAATGTTCAATATTGTTATTTTATGTTAAAATACTCATTTCACCACTGCAAAATTTCCGTATTTATCCTGTGAAACTTTTCTTGAAAGCTTTTTATATGAATAGGGTCAGTTCTATTTTCCTATGCTTAGTTTCACATTGTGTATTTTTTCTACCCTTTTCCCTTTCAGTTTACTCATGTCTTTGTTTTCCAAGCATGTTTTTTCAAACATCACACTTTGACCTTGAATTTTTTATTTATATGGTTATCATGTGCTGCTGAAATTTCTTAATTCTTCATGTTTATTAACCACTATTTTCACATTATGCTTTAACATTTTTATCCTGATGTCTGCATATTCTCTGTTGGATAATTCCAACATTTGAGTTATCAGGATTTGTCTTATGTACTATTTTATTTCTTTTTTGTTTTTTAAAGTGAGAATTGGAGAGAGAGTGAGAGAGAGAACATCAATTTTAGTTAGTTTTACATGTGGCTTTCATTTGCCCTGAAACTTCTCTGTGTACGTGGTGCTGAGGTTTGAACCTGCATCCTCGCGCATGCCAGACAAGCACCTTAACTTCTGAGCCACTGCCCCAGCCCCACAATTTTATCTCTAGTCCACTGTTTGTATATAATTCTTTTTTGTCTACCTTGTAATTTTTCATTGTTTGCAAGATATTTTGCATATAGAATAGTAGAAACTAAAGTAATAATCTCTGCTTTGTTTTTAATTATTCTATTATTTTTTATTAAGGAGTTGAGTTGTATAATCATAAATGCATATAAAGCAACAATATGATATGCATTTGATCCTAAACCATAGTAACCCTCACATCACCCCACTACCCAGTCTCTTGATTCAATCTAACTACCAGGGCAGAGACTGAGCTGATATGACGTATAGTTGACTTGTATTTATTACAGCATTCATTTTATTTAGTTTTCCGCTGTCTTTAAATGTTTTGAGTATTGAATCAAGTTTCCCTTCTAAGAGCTTGCAATTAGTGCACTTTCAAGACACCAGAGATATTGTCACACTTCAGAAAGGGTCACCAGCTTTGAAATGTGGGCTAGCTCTGCATAGTCTAATTGTGAGGTTTGAGGGTCTCTGGAAAATATTTTTTGCTCATAAGCCATATGCCAAGCTTCCTGAACCATCCCCTAGCCTTTGGAAGGCTGTAGCTCCATAAGACATGAAGAAATGGAATGCTTCGACGATATTTCCCTTTAGCTCTTCTAACTAGTCCCTGGTAATGAAAGTGAAATTATAATTCAGTGTGTGTGTGTGTGTGTGTGTGTGTGTGTGTGTGTGTGTGTGTTTGTGTGTGTGTGTGTGTGTGTGTGTCCTTTCTCTGACTCCCTCTACCTTTCCTCAGATGATAAAGTTCTCTGCTTACTTTTCTGCTCCAAGACAACCCACTTGGAGGGAGCTTCACTTGAAAGAGGCTGTGCAAAGGGGCTATCTCATAGCTCCAAATCTTCCTACTTTTGGTGTAAACTTTCCTACACTTTGTGAGTATCCATGAGCAAGAGTTGGCAGATGGGGGCAGTGGGTAGAATTCCTCCAAATTATAGTCTGCATGCTACCCTACGTGTGGGTCTTAACAATTCTTAAAATCTATGTCTAGTACTGCCGTTGGTTCTGCCATCTCATTCTCATGACATGTATGTTCCTTAGTAGCCTAATGTCTTTCCTCTTCTGTGAAAGACTAAGCATTTTCTGAATAGCTTTTTAGGTTTATTGTGTCCTCTACTCTGATGGATTTTAAAAACTGATTTTCACAGCTTATCTGCCCTTATCTTATTTTTATTACTGGGGTGGGGGATGTCAGTTTTGTATAACTTTCCCATCTGATTGGAAAAGAAACTTTGATTAGTATATTATTCTTTAATAAAAAATGCTTCCGTTTATGCATGAGATCTCTAGTATAGGTACAAATGATGTGTGTAGAGTAAGAGTCAAACAATTACAACTCACTGTTCTCACCAGAAAGTGTTTACAGGAAATTAGATTTTTTTTTTTGGTTCTCCTCTGAGTTTAGCAAACTGAATTTTATAGTACTTAAAACATGAAGGATACTGGAGCAGAGCATCTCAGTGACTCATGCTCTCCTTCTGGCTTTTAAAATTCAAATTTGGAAACATTTTACAGAAATATTTTGATGCTCTGAACTGGTGATGGTGTATATAGGACCCTAATTGTCACTGACTCATTCAAAAAGGATTTTTTTCTGTGCTTTCTATTTTCTAACTCTTTAACTTACAAGAAATATATTTGCTACTTAAGGAAGACTTGTAATTGCATTTATTATTCTTATTTTACTTTACAAGTTAAGATATGCTTCATATTAAAGGCCACATATCTTCAGATATTGCATAACCTAATTATATAATTAATCTTTCTATTTCCAAACTTCGTGTATTTACTTATTTTATTATTTCCTTTTAAAATGTTGCTTTTGTCTGTTAAAATACTTATGCTGATACTTTAATACAACCCAGGTTGCCTTTATAAGATTTCTGGTATACTTATCCAACATATTAAGCCATACTAGTCTATGTGTGTGTATTTACTAATATACATACACATATTTTAATAGGATTTCTCTGTAAATATATAGCTTTTGGTGTTAACCTACACTCAGAGATAGAACAATTTCATAACTTCTTTATCTCATTCAATATCCATATAGTCTTTTATATATCAATAGCCTGTTTTTCTTTCTGTTGTGGGAATTGTCATATTTATAACTTCGATAGATCACCATGGCCATTTGATCAGGCATCTTGCTGTGATTGAATTCTGCCTGGACAAGGATTAAGTAGCCATTTGACACACATTTATTTTCCTTTGGTGCATATAAATCTCTCATCCTTGGAATGGAGAATGAATGTCTTCTTTATTTATTAATTTTATTTTTTAAGCATTAGCTTGCAAATTTTCCAGAGAAATTCCCATTCCTAAAATCTCCTTTATTGGTTTTATATTGATGAGTATTCTTGGTATAATGGAAAATAAGATTGCATAGAAATCATGATGAACTGCTTTCTTTCTTTTGTTTTTTTATATCACGAGTATAGTTCAGTCTGATTGTCCAGCCCTGGATGGGACCCAGTGGGCCTCCTGCTCCACAGCTGATTTATACTTCTGGGTTGGCTAAGTATAGATGGGGCTTGAAATATTGTATACTATTGCCAAACAAATTGGAGAAAAGTAAATCAGTTATATAAGTCCAGATTAGGTTAAACTTGAAACATATGGAGAGACTTATCTAAGTTTTTGGAATTAATTCCTTCTTTAACAGTCTCCTTTGATCTGTGCAGTGGAGCCCCCTTCCTCAGGCTGGCAAGTTAGGTTTTCCTGCACAGCACAAGCATGTGCAAAAATGCAAAATACATACAAAAGAAAAAAGAAGACCTCTGTCATTTGAGACCTGTCACACTGCATCAGTATAACATGATCTTTGGTTTTAAACATCTATTCTGTGATCCACTCCATTCAGACCCCAGGGAATATCTTCTTCGTGTCTTTGACCCTATGTTGTAGAAATCCTAGACACTTCCTCCAAGTGTGGCAAAGGTTTGAAGATTATGCCTTCATCAGCATCAGAAATTGACATGGCTTTCTTGTACAGAAGGATTTGAGAGGCAGAAAGACCTCACTGGGAGAATAGACACCCTCCCTGCCTTGTCAGATGCTTCCTTCCCGGCAGCATGACTGCAAGAGATTTTGCAGTTTGAGGAAGTGTTATTTCTCAGTAGTGAAGAGATTGCTTTATTCTGTTGTTTTCCTTTTCTAGCTCATGATTCTGGATGTACTAATAAAGTACTATGAAATTTAGAACAGTTGCATAATAATGGCTGAGGGATTTTTACAATAAGAAACAAATTAAATTTACTCGGAAATTTGCATTTGTGTATATTGAGAAGTAATTTAGATGAAGTTCAATGTTAGTTTCTTACATTGGTAGTGAAATGGACTTTGGATAGAAGAATTGAGAATAGCATAGCTATTATGAGAGAGAGAGAGGGAGACAGACAGAGAGAGAAAGAGAAAACCCATTTCATTTATTTTTTCATCTGGTCTTTGTTTCTCACTGAGCTGTGTATGTGGTGCTGGGGTTTGAACCCAGGTCCTTGCACATGCCAGGCAAGAGCTCTACCACTGAGTCATGGCTCCAGCCCCATGAAAATAATTTTAATTTAAAAATTTGACACATAATGATGAAATTTGTTCACATTTTGTGTATTTTTATTAAGTTCTTATTAGTACATTAGAGATAAACATAATAGCGGGAATCATTGCGACATATTCACAAACGCATATGACCTAATTTGCTCCATTTCATTTCCCAGTACTTCCTCTTCTTCTAATCTATTGATTTTTCTTTTGTTTGCAGAATGAAATTGATCAAATGATGCTATGTGCATATATGAACAGATCACACTGAGTCCTAAATTATACCTAATTATAATGTACAAATTAAAAGTCTTGTACATTTTGAAACTAATTATTTAAATTGTTCTCAACAATAGAACACAAACTATATAAAATTAAGATCATAATAATTAAAAATCATTGTTCCTGTCAAAGTGACATGAAACAATAAATTTATATAATATTATAAACTATAAAGAAAAAAATAAATTCCTGTAATATTATAGTAACCTATGAATTATATTCATTTGTGGCTTATTACATATTCAAACCTTTACAAGATAACCAAGGAACATTTTTTATTATCTTTGATATGTTTTAAACTTTCAGTTTATAAAAACCATAGCTGAATACAGATTTATTTATTATGAAAGGCATATTTGTCAAAGTACAAGGATAAATATAATTTATCTACTAATATATTAGCTTGATTTATATAGTATAAATATTTAAATGTTCAGTGGTTAAATATTTAATATAAAATTTTAAATATTTAATTATGGTATGTGAGTCTCATTGGGCCTTTAGTCCTATAACTATTGGGGATGGTATTGCTTCAAATTCCAAAATAAAATTCAATACTGACTGACCATCCTATATTAAAGTTATCATTAATTTCCATAGGTATGGTATTAATATCATATAATGAAATATTCTATGTTATAGATACTGTTACAGAATTACCAATTAAAAAGTGATATAATGTCAGAAATTTGCTTTAAAATATGGCCATCCAAATGACTGAATTTTTCTTATTTTTATTATCATCATGGAATTCTGTATGTATGAAGAAAAGGAGCCTCTGTACTCCATGTACAAATTAAGGTTTGGCAAAAGTCTATTTTTTCATTTGATCAACAATTTTGTTTTCATCTTTGTCTCAAAATATATTTTGAAAGCTGTTTAAAACTTCCTGAGGCATTAAATCCCAGGGGTTAACACCATGTACGTTAAAATAAATCTGATTTGAGTTTCAATTCAACATTTTTTTTCTAACTTTTTGACATTATGCAAGTTGTTTAACTGACTAAAAATCTCAATTTCCTCATTTTAGAAATGACTGTCACACAACTAACACTGATCTCACAGTACTATAATGAAGATGATACAAAAAATGTATTTTGCTTAACACAAGGCTTGATTCAGAACAGGTACTCCATAAGATGCTTGCTACCTGATAGTGTTGGCCAGCGTTAATTCTGGGTTATAAGAAGATTATTTAAAAATGAAAATAGTTGCTTTGCCTTATCTATGGCAATCGTCTACAGATGACTGATAATATTTACAAAGCCCCTCCCATTTTTTCGCCTGGGTATTGAGTTAATTGTAGTGTAAAGGACACCTTGTCTTTCTTTCTTCCGTTAGTTCCTGAAGGGAAAGTGGCCAATTCTGATGATAATGAAACTGAGAAATGTTTTGATTCTTTCCTTGGATCCCTGCAATAAAACATCTTTGTCCTTTTGAGCTGGACTGGATTGGTTGTGAGAGAAAAGGAATGAAAATGTAACGGGGAGAGTAAGAGAAAAGAGAAGAGAGAACAAGAGAAGGATATTAAGAACAAAAGAGAGAAAATACTGGTCACATAAAAATAGTAGAAAATGGGAGAAGGTGTTCTACTTTTCAAAATCTAGTCTTCAAGCTACATAATGTAAGTCATTTTTTAGTATTAGAGATAGGAATTGAAAATACACAAGATACACATGAGAAAACTGAAGGTCAGAGGGAATTAGAAGATACATGTAAAAACAGGTAAGAGTCGATTTTGCTACTTATCATCAGGGAATTTCCCTTCTGGTACCATTGAGTCAGATATTGTTAGATTACATACACATTTCAATTAATCTTATGATTTTACTGTAGTGTGACATAATATAAGATAAATAAAAAATACTCCAAATACTAAGAAAAATTATGACAAGTCAAACTACTCATTCTGAATGCCTATTGCATATGACTTCTGGATCTTCATGCATCAATCACTGTAGTCCCCAGCTAATAATCATAGGAACTTCAGAGCTCTGGGATTACTAGAAAAATATTCAGATATGTTCAGCGTAATCTAGAATATGAATATTGTGTGAATTGTGTCCTCTTGGTCTGTGCAGATCAAGATGCCTGAGAGAGGGTGAATTCTGATGCCAGGTTCCGTTATATGTTCTCTGTTCTCTGACGGTGAGGGTATTAGACACAGGTTTGGAATCTTGTTTAAAGTTGACCTCCTTCAAGCAGGCTTGCAGGTTAAAAAGTAGCAGACAATCGTCTTAGGTGAGTAATAAGTAGTTTTTCCCTCTGGGAATGGGAACTGTAAAGAAGCAATTCCCTCAGCAATTTGTAGAAAGAAATATATCAGGGGAGGTAAAGAATTACTCCTGAGACACATTAAATTTGAGTATGATGACATCTACGCATGATGTATAGCTTGTGTGCCATGCATGCATTTTTGCTTTGGATGATCATTGACTGTGTGTGCCCCAGATACAAATTCATCTTCATGCTGTAGGAAAAGGCAAAAGAGAACCTTTGAGAAATGTTCCTTTATTAAAAAGGTGAATCGTTCCTGGACAGGATGGCAGAAGTCAACCAGATAGGCATGGGGGTAGAGTGCACCATTTACAAAAGGTTTCTTGAATGGAAGTTCATAACAAGAGTAAGAGAGAGAGAAAAGAGAGAGAGACAGAGAGAATGTAAGCGAGAGTGCGATAGAGAAAACAGTAAAAACAATGGAATGCATAAACAGAAAACTTCTTCGCCATGTTAAAGGATTTCCTCATTGGCGTGCTAAGGGCTGACCATGTTCTGTCCTTATTGAAACACGAAGGAAGATAGACTGCACTAAACGAGGAAGTCTTACCATGTCAACCTTCCTGTGATGGGCTCAGGTGCAGCTTAATGTGGCTGTGAAGAGAGTTTCAACTCCCTCCTAGCAGGGGAAACCCAGAATGAGTGGGATGCAAAGCTGCTCTCTTGGAGTTGTTTCTCAAGACTGCATCATAAGGTGCATTAAAAGTCTAATCCAATATTATCCAAATTCTGAATTCTAGCTCATTTTCTCCAGTCTCACCTTCCGTTCATGCACTTTGACTTAATCATTCATCAATTCATGTTTCATCAATTTCTGATTAAGATGGTTCCTGCCATTTCACTCGCTGCTGTTTGGAACATGCCCCCCTATTTCAGCCAGTGGACTGGGGAACCATGCAACAGACTGCCTTTGATAACTGACTCTTGATTCTCAGATTTGTTAGAATGGTCATGAGGTCCCAAAATTTTGAGCAGAGCCTTGTTCCTTGGGACACTGTTAGCTGGACCCACAGTGCTTCCTCTCATCTAGTATCAAGATGATAGAAGTAGAAACAGAAACTCACCATAAGTATGTGCTATTGCAGAAGCACAAGCTAAGTTCTGTGGAAACCCAACAGATGGAGAGATAACTATGTTCACTTTTATTAAAGTCTCTGAAAAAACTCACCATATCTGTTTTATTCTGTTTTCTGCTGCTATAACAGAATACCACAGACTGGGAAATTGTGAACAATAGAAGTATATTTGGCTTGTGTTTCTAGAGCTGGGAAGTTTAAAATCAAAAGGCTGCCTCTGTGAGGGACTTCATGCTGCACCATAATCTGGCAGAAAAGAACCCATCCAATGGCAAGAGATCATGAGAAAGGGGGAAACAGAGAGAGAGAAAGAAAGAGAAGAGGAGAGGGAGGAGAGGGGAGGGGAGAGCAGAGGACAGGGGAGGGGAGAAGGGAGAGGAGGGGAGGGAAGGGGCAAAGAAAGAGAAAGGACACTGAAGCCCTGAGATATCCAACCCACTCCTGCAATAACAGCACTAACTCATTCATGAAGGCAGAACCCTAATATTCTTAACACCCCTTACTTACTCACCTCTTAATACCATCACAATGGAAATTAAATTGCAACATGAGTAGTTTTGGAGAGGACATTCAAGCTCCAGCAATATCCAGTGGGCAAGCTGGGTGAGAATTAAGTGTTTTTCCATCTGGTTGGACATCTATACACAAAGTAATCCCCACAAAAGTTGGCTAATAAAGTGATGGATGGAGTGAAATTCTGAATCATGGGGGATTTAATAGCTAAGAAAGTAACATAAAACACATGGAGATGTTCACAAGGGCCATTGCTTGGCCCAACAGCAGCAACAGCAGGTATAACTTATTTTAGCTTTGGGCATATTATCTAGTTAATTCTCTCAAGAATCTGTGTGTTTGATTATTCTTATTTTCTAGGTTCAGGAAAATGAAGTAACTTGCCCAGCCTTGCACAGCTCATATGACAGAGCTGGGACTTTAACAAAGGTGGGTCAATGTGATGGACCACTTTTGTTAACTGATTTAATTCTCACATCCATATCTGCCTTACACAAACAAGAAAAGGCAGGCAACCCTAGCTCCAGAGTTTGGATCTCCCCTAGAATATACTATTAGTCTTAATAGTAAGACATCAATTTTTGGTCCAATCCAATAGCAAAGGCTTGGTTAGAATAGACATTAAGGCTTGTAAAAACACATATGATTTATTATTCTGTGGCCCAGAAAAGAGAAATCCTGGGTTGTAGCTCCATTTTAGCATTTATTAGTTATATGCCCTTGGGCAAGTACGTTAAACTCTCTGTACCTCAGTTTCATTATCAATAAAGTGTGGAAAATAATATCAGCTTCCATACCTCATAAAGCTTTAGAAGGAGAAAATGCGACAAAGTATGTAAAATTGATTTGAAACTGTGAGCATTATGCAGATCTGTGTTGTTTTTGTTATTATTTTGAAAAGCTAACTGGCAGAAAGATACTCAATAACCTGAAAATGATGCAATAAAAAGGTTATTTTATGCTTATATGAATTAAAATTATTCAGAAACATGATTTTAAAGATCAAAGGAGATAGAAGTTTGCCTTTGCAATGAAAATGAAAATTAAACACACTTAAGAGCCAAACATAATAAGATAGCATATGGGCTTGAAGCATAGGTGTCCCCTGAAAATTCTTAAGGTGTTTTATTTCTTCAATTAAAGACAAGAAAGAAAATAAAGCTTGTAAACAAGACAAGATGTGGGTATCTAAGGCACAAAGGAATCTGTTACTAGACAAGCATACAAGTATATTTTTAGAGTATATTTGGGCTCTCTAAAATGAGTATGATTTTTTATAGAATTGTAAGCCCACTCACACATATTATTATCAAAGCTCCACATTCTCAAAAGAAAATAATTATAATTAATAAAGTGTTGTCTTCCTCAGGATCAAAGAAAATATAAAGAAGGAAAAAGTTAAATGAAAACTAAATTCCTCTAGCATATTGTTTTTTTTAGTTTAAAATTTTTTCAGGGGCAGGAGATTAACTGCTGAGCCACATCTCCAGCCATTTTTATCCTTTATTTTGAGATGGGTTCTCACTAAGTTGCTGAGGCTGGCTTTGAACTTGTAATCCTCCTGCCTCAGCCTCCTGAGCAGCTGGGATCACTGGCATGGACCACTATGCCCTGTGCAGGTTTTTAAAAATGCAAAATTTGGCATAAAATTTGAATTCCAATTGTATTATTTCTTGCTTTTTAAAATAGTAAGTTTTTTCCCCCAGGTTTAATAATTATATTTCCAAGTACTGGGAAAGAAATATAGATCTTTTTGCCTGTTTGCTTTATCTTTGTACTCATCATTGACAATGACAAGATTTAATTCTCAGAATTTACTTGATAAAGTTTCATGGTGATTTTTTTGTCTTTAGCAGTTATAAAATTTAGATGTTTTGCTCCTAAAGATTAAAAGAATTTTCAAAATTGGATAGCAAAGAGAAGGTCTACTGTTTTCATAGCTGTTGTTACAAAAGAATAAGAAATCTATGTAAAATTCATTACATGAATCATCTGATCTGGAATGGTTAACCTCAGAGTACTCTCTCTTTCAGAAGTTGAAGCCAAACCACAATTTCATTGTTTATTCATTTCTCCAGAAGAATAAAAGAAAGGGAGCCATGCTTCATATTAAGTTTAAAAATTGTAGGTTGTATACTCTTTATCCCCAAAGCCAAATAATACTTATGCAATCACTTAATTTTAGAAAATTCACAATCATATATATGCATATATACATGTCCACATATATATGTGTATGTATATATGTCCATATATATGTACATATGGACATTTGTAACTGTCATGGGGGAAATATAAAAGAATCAAGAGACGAGTGTGGGCAATGTGGGGGTGACTCTGGATTAGGATCAAATGCATATCATATTGTTTATCTGCATCTATGATTGTACAGCTCATTAATTAAAGAAATAAAATTTAAAAATAAAGGAAAAATCCTTTTTTGTAACAATGGAATAAAATTAGAAATCAGAAACAAGAAAATGTCTTGTCTCTGAGGTACTTGTCTCATAGTTGTTATGAGGAATAGGTAAGATTTATTGAATTGGCCCCTGAAGCTCTAATAAATAGAAACAGTTTTCTGTGTTAACATAGAGCACCTCCCCTTCATTCATAATTTCTACACAATTTCTCCATTCTGACCTCTACCCCTAAATGGCTGAGTTCTACAATATTACCTTAGAGTGAGGATTGGTAGCCCCCAAGCCCATCCAAAAGCACAGAGATTCCTTATCTATCACAATAAGTCAGTAAATAGTACTTATAATTTTTTAAAAAGGATAATTTAATTAGGTTTCCTAAAAATGAAGTAAATCCCAGAGGAAATAGTTAAAATGGTTTAAGAAGGGGTGTCCCTGGGAGATAGAAAGCACAGGTTGGGTAGGGGCTGCCATTTATTTGAAATGCTTATGGGAATTTGACTTTTGCAATCGTGTACATGTTATCACTTTGTTAAATTTAAAGGGTGGCCCATTATTAAACTGTGCTTAATTCATACAGAAGAAGAGACTATTGACAGCCAACATTTAAATTCTAAATAAGAATTCATTTGAAAGATTGATAAAAAGTGTAATAGAAATTAGGCAATTCCTGTGTTACATGAAGTTAAGTCTATGGGTCTCCAATGGATGTCAAGTTTATATATTCTGAAATGTGGTGCTTTATATATGAGAAAATGGCTTTATAATAAGAAAGAGGAATATTATAAACTGTAGACAAAATACCCCATAACATTATTTTCTTCATAGGAGAAGCAGCAAGATGTAATAATATGTAAGAGCCAAAAAACCTAGTTGTGAATCTTGTGTTAGTAGTGAAATAGCTATACTTGATTTACACATCAATAGAATAGGTGTGATAACACCCAGCTTACAGCTTGTTAATGAGGATTAGATGAGTTAATTCTTGTAAAGATAAAATATTATATGATCTGTAATAGGCACTATACAAGATTTCCTTAATTAAATAAAATCAATCACAAAGCATTTTGTTACAAACATTATTAATGCTTATTTTCTTAGTTAAAATAAATTATTTTAGAATCTGAAAGAAAAAAATTTAGTGCACCGGGAGTTGAATATTTTTCCATATGCATATGGACACATACACAAATATATATGTACCTCTATTGAAGATAGACTAAGGTAATGTGCAATATATCAAATAATTCGAACTACACCAGATCTCCTATTTTGTTTTTTTGCCTTTTCACTTAAATTAAACATATTTCCTCAGGTATTTATTATTCATTTGTTTTGGTACTGAGGGCTGAACCCAAGGGTGCTTAACCACTGAGCAACATCCCCAGCCCTTTTTTATATTTTATTTTGAGACAGGGTCTCACTAAGTTGCTCAGGGCCTTGTTAAGTGGCTGAGGCTGGCTTTGAACTTGAAATTCTCTTGCCTCGGCTTCCCAAGCTACTGGGATTACAGGTATTTGCCAACACACCCTGCTTACATCATGTTCTTAACTAATGGTATGCTGCAGAGGGGCTGTGGATTCTAACACAGCCTCTTTGACTCACAGACAGAGAAACCTGGGATGACAATCCAATTTCTTGTAAACAGAAACCGAGGATTCTAACTCAGCTTCTCACAAAGAAACTACACTCTGAAATAGGTTCTCACAGAGAAGCCTGGGATTCTAATGCAGCCTTTCCTGCCTGGGAGTCTAATTGAGCTTCCCTCAGAAAGGCTTCACAAAAAGCAAACGGGAAAATAAATCCAAGCCCAAGAGACTGGAAGTGAATCCCCATTTGTAGCAAGGAGCCAAGAAATTTCTATGTAGGAATATTCTTGCTCAAACAGGTATCTCTAAGCCTGGAGCTCTACCCCTGCTTCAGAGAATCTATACAAAACATCAAGAACCAGTGTCTGTCCTCACCGTGGCTCCACAGACCTGGAGCTCTGGTTCAGGAGTCAGGGGCAGCAGTGGACCCCTGATTAGTCAGTCAAGAATGAAGATAATACCTTCCAAAGTGCCCACTTGAGGTCCTGGGTGAGAGGACTGGTGGATCAATGCTAAATCTGATCCCAAGTCATGGCTCCACAACTGTTAGAAACATTATTTTGAAACTTAAAATGGTAAGGAAAATTCTATTCAAGACTGTTGAGACAGGTGTCAAGACCTCCCAATAGGGGAGAGAGACCAGGCCTACCAAGATTTTATACAAGCAGCAGGCTCTGTATCAGGGGAGGCCAGTGGATCAAGATTACCAACAGGAGACAGGCGGGTAGATTGACCTAACAAGATTCTTGCAGAGGCCAGGCCAAAGAGATCAGATATCAAGAGCTGGAGGATTCTCTCTAAAATGGCTGAGTTGCATTCTGGCAGAAATTGGGCATGCAAGGAGTGGAAACAGGTCCAGGCCTCGTCACAATGAGACTTAGAGTAGATTGACTTAAGTTTGTCAAGGAGAAAGTCTGTCACTCTATGAGGGCAGTTTATCTTGCCAATATGGAATGCTACCATATTTTAAACTCTTTCCTGTCCTGAAAATTAAAAAATGATACCCACATCTTCCATTTTTTTCTTCCTTTATTAGACTTGCTAATATTTTATGTTAGACATGCTAATAAAGAAAGGCTTAATTGACCATGTGGGGAATGTACTTTTCTTAGTGAGTTTTAAGGTGTCTCTACACTGAATATCAAAGCAAAAGACTTTTAAACTGTGAGTGCGTAAGAATGAAACTGGAGAGGTGGCTCAAAGGTTACAGCACTTGCAAGGATGCAGGTTCTGAACCCCAGAACCACGTAAATGTCGGAACAATGAAAACCATATGAAAAACTAAATAAAACATATTCTCTCTTTCTTTATTTGCTGTCCCTCTCTCTCTCTCTCAAAAAATAAAAAAGAATAAAGCAATCCTTGTCAAGCATATTAATTTGTGGGACCATTCTAAATTTATTAAATTCTAAGGTAATAAACCAACTATTAGAAACTCATTTGTAATATTTTTATATTAAAATTTACTACAACTTATTGTGAGTGACCACATGAGAAGAGGAAATTCAATACATGAGTATATAAAACATACTTAAACTTTTTATGCATATTTGAATAATATATTGAAATAAAGTTATGAACAACTCATTAAATAGACAGTAATGGGCACATTTAAGATATTGAGATGGAAAGCATTGCACTAAAAGGGAACCTTAGTACTTTTTATGTCAATTTAATTATAGGTTTGTTTTGACCTGTTCTCTAATGGTTAAATAATGTTACGGAGATGATGTAACTGAGAATGGTCATTGGGAAAAAAAATTGCTGTGGGAATAAAAATTAATGGTAGACCTGAATTGGATACATAACAGCAACTTTTAAGAGCATTGTTAATCTGTCAACTTGGGAGTAGTATCTACATTATTTGCACACACCTTTGCAGTGTCCAGGAACTGCCAACTGCTTTCCATGAAAGGAAAACAAACAAAAACAAAAAACTCCAGTCTTCTTCTATTAAGCAAATGTGCGGTATTATTATGGCTTAATCAAAATCAAGTATTATTGGACACAAGCAAAACTTTTTTTTTTAGAAAGAGAGAGGGAGAGAGTTAATATTTCTCATCTGGTTTTTGTTTTTCCTTTATTTATTTTGTGTATGCAGTGCTGGGAAGGGAACCCTGGACCTTGCACATGCCAGGCAAGCACTCCACCACTAAGCTACCTCTCCAGCCCACATGTGAAACGTTTGAAGGTATGTATAAATAAATAAACTTTGCTCCTATTCTTGATAGGGAGGAAAGACGTATATGTGAGTTAAGCAATTCAAGAAAAGTTTACCCAATTTATTAAACCACAGAAATTTTAACTAAAAATAAAGACTGATGCAAAAACTGAAAAGCACATCGAGGTAAAGAGAGGAGGGTTAATTACTGATGTGGCTTAAGAGGTGTGGCATTCAACCTCTTATAGAAAAAAAGGAATTCTGCTGGTACTTTAAGAGTGGGTATAATTTGTCCATCCAGAAGGGAGATACGTGTTCAACTCATGGAAAATTAAAGTGAGGCAAGATCTGTTCAAGAAACTAGCTTGGTTAGGGAAACAATTAGGAAGGACTAGAAAAAAGGCTTTTTACAAAGCCAAACAACCAACCAAACAAAAAGTGTCCAGGTTCACTCATTTGAGCTGAGTTGTCTCAGGGTTAAATCCTGAAGGGGACAGATAGGACCTGTAACTATGAAGGACAGAATCAAGGGATCTCTGAAAAAATAACAGGACGAAAACAAGTAAAAATCGAAGTGGCCAGCACAGGCAACAATGTCTGAAGCTATAGGGGTGACTTTAAAGAGATCAGGATGAAAGGAATGCCTTTAGATGGAATTACAATAGAAGCTGGCTCATTCTCCTGAGTACTCAGGAGATGCAGTCAGAGATGCACTTAGAGAGACCTATGGCCTCCTCTACGGTTGAAGATGGTGCTGCTCAGGACTTCAGGCATAGACTTGGTATGCTAGTTTGGGAGCAAATTATCAAGAATTATAAATTTTAGGCTGAGGATAGTTATGAAACTTACTCTGGAGACCATGATGATCTCCTGGAAGTTTGGGTAGAATTAACTGATAAAAAGAAATAAGGAATTTAGGGAGGCTACTTAGGAGGTTATTTTTGTATCTTGAGGTAAGTGGTAATGAGGACATTGCCTAGAAAGTTAGAATGGTGTTATGTTTTGAATGTGAAGTGTTCCCTGAATGTTCTTATGTGAGATAATGCAGAAATATTCAGAGGTAAAATTAGATTATGAGAGCCATAACCTAATCAGTGGATTACTCTATTTGATGGATTAATAATTTGAATGCACTCAGGGGTGATAACTGTAGGCAGGTAGGGTGGCTGGAGGAGTAGTTCTCTGGGGTCCGGGGCACACCTTGGGGATTGCATTCTCATTGGCTCCAGGCACTCAAGCTGTCCCTGCTTCTTGGCTGTCAGGCACTGGGCAGTTTTCCTCTACCATGACCTTCTGCCATGATGTTCTGCCTACCCTGGGGCCCAGAGCAATGGAGTCAACCATCTGTAAACTGAACCTCTGAAACCTTGAGCTCAAAATAACTTTTCCTCCTCTAAGTTTTTCTTGTCAGGTATTTCAGTTACAGTGACAAAAAGCTAACAAATGGGCATGGAAACTATGAAAAAAGAGATGTTAGGTACTAAGAAGAATTGTTTTCCAGTTCAAGAAAAATAAATGACTCAATAACAATTTTAAGGATTTCAGAATAGGAGGCTAGGAGAATCTTCTGGGGGTACTGACAAAGGGGAGGAAATGCGAGGATTACTTACCTTTATGTGGAAGGTATTGGAAGAAAAGTGTGAAGATAGTCATTTATTGAATTTAACCTATGAAGAATTTGTTGCTTACTAAATTTCGTAGGTTCTGCTCTTTTATAATGTTTAAAAAAATCTGTATCTAAAAACACCTATCAGTTCATAACTGTGATATGTTTAGATGTCGCCTTTTATTTTTCTTGAAAGCTAATAGACAATTTTTATATATGAGTCAGCATGAATTAGTTAGCTTTGACTGTAATGGCCTTGACCTATTTACTACTAGCATGGAAATGGTTTTCTTGAAGCCAAAGTTCACCCACCTTTGAAATTTCTTCAGGCTAGTTATGGTGCATCAAGCTTTGAAACTTTAGAGTTGAAAGAGGAAGAGGCACCAGGAAAGGATATAGCAAGGCAGTTGTCAAGGAGGTAACAACTAGGAGGAGAGCCAATATCATGAGTTGAGAACAGTGCTTCTTAAACTTTAATGTGCATACAAATCACCTGAGGGATTTTGTTAAAACACTGACTCTGACTCGGTAGTTCTATGGAGAGGCCCAGCTTTCTGCATTTCTAACACTGTCCCAGAAGATGCTGAAGCTGCCAATTTTTGGACCACATTTTGTGTAGCAAGGAACTAGAAATCAAATGAGAAGATTTCTAAGCTAAAAAAAGTTTCTGTGCTGCATTCTTTCAATTTGCCTTTTCAGATTTACTCTCCACCCTCCTCCACCTTGCAGCACGACCCGGAGGCTGAATTTTTCTGACTACAGGAGGACATTTTGCTCTGGTTTCCTATTGGGTTTTGGTCATTATGTAAGAAACATCAAGTAAATTGAAAAGAGGAAGGTGATTGAGATCTGGGATTATAAGTTGGTTTCCCTATATTCTTAAAAACCACAGCGTACAAAATAATGTGATTAAAATCAGAGGGCTATGGGAAAATGGTATCAGGGAAAAACATGCAAAAACTTCATCTGTGACACAAACACACGAAGACAGGAGCCTAACAGAAACTGGTGTGCAATATTATACATTAAATGCTTAAGAAAGACACATAGATGTGACATTTTACATTGTAAATGATCTGAAATGTATCTGTGGGCCTTGGAAAGATTGCAGGCCATGAGTTATTATGAAGTGGTAGAAGAGAGTAATTTGCAATTAGAAGGAAAGTGGTAACAACAGAAGTGCATGGATGTGGCTCATAATATACAAAGTGAACTAAGGTAGCTAGTAGGTATTTGCGGTGCGTGAATGTATGTGTTTTATGTATTCCTATCCTGTGTAGTTCAGCACTTTTGTCTGTTCATATACTATTTCTCACAGATGAAATTGTGCAAAAGCAAACATGAAATTTAGATATCCTCAAATTGTTCCGTAGTATATTAATCAGATTGGTACAAATTTGCATTTTTGAAAACAAGAATTTTAGGGCAGGTTGCAGCAGATTTTCTGTATCTCTCTACTTAGAGATGTGGCTTTTATAGTTATAATCTCTTAAAGATTCAGAAATTACTTCTAGGTTTTCACAACCAACATTCACCTTGCTCCTTTGGACCTAGGGTGACAACAGTCCCCTGTGTAGTAGGACAAAATGGAAACTCGTTTTTTTATTCAGAAATTTATTTGTTGAACAATCACACAATCTTCTAATGAAATAATATAATATACATATAGATTCTGAAGACTAGATTTACCCCCAAGAGCACCCCCCCAATTACTCACCCTTATCTCTCCCCTCCCCTTCCCAAAACATCTCTAAAAATGTATTAGGTTCTATGACATTACACTTTATCCAGGTTTAAAACACAATACTAGACCTCCTTTCTCAGTGGCAGGTTCTAGCTCCAGCCTCCAAAGATGAGTGAAGACATTCGACCCTTGGTTCTCTGGGGTTAGGCTGACTTCACTCAGCATAATTTCCTTCGTAGTCATCCATTTACCTTCAAAGGCTGCAATATCATTGTTTCTAATTGCTGAGTAAAACTCCATGGTATATATGTACCACAGTTTTTGGATCCATTCATCCAGTGAGGGACATCTGGGTTGTTTCCATAATTTAGCTATTGTAAATTGAGCCACCATGAACATAGATATTGCTGTGTCGCTGCAATGTGCTGATTCTAAATCCCCTAGAAAAATACCCCAAATGGAAACTTTAGCAAGCTTTGCAATGTGAGAATTTTTAGCAGCTCAAGAGCTGCTGGGTTGTGGGTTTTGAACGCTGACACCCAGCAGCTGTGCTAACTGACATTTGACCATACAGGCTTGTGGGGGCTAACGAGGTACCTGCAGTAGCAGAAAATAGAAAGCCAAAAGCCCCTAAGCTGTAAGAATGAAAATCTAACCTGAAAGTCTAGGCTGATGACAAGATTATAAACCATCCAAAAAGATTGCACCAACATCCTTGCCTCTATGTACCCAAAACTTGCTGATGTATAAAAGTAAACGCCCGCTGTGCTTGGGGCTCAGACTTTGGGAATTGTCCCTCAGGGCCCTGGCACTGCTAATTAAGTGTCCTTCCAGATCTTGGTGTCCTGACCCTCATTTTCTGCTGCACCTCCTGTTCCCATCCATGAATGATTTTGAGATTATTGATTTCATGTAAACTTGCCCATAACTTGGTAAGTAGTCTTTTCTAATTTATGCCCACCCATTATCTACACTGTTCAAAGAAGTCAAGCAGAATGACCGCTTGGTATAGATCTTTGGATTTAGTTACTACTTGTGCCCGTAGTTAGATATTTTAATGAACTACACACAGGAGGTAGCCAAACCCTGTAAGATCAAGTTAGAGCAAGTAATTTATTTTCTTAAAACCTCAATAATGGCTTCCTTTCACTTTTGGAAAGCAAAGGTTCTTTCAATGACATAAGACCTGACATAGCCTGATTTTCTGCTGCACCTCTGTCTGCAATAAGTCCTCCGTTTTGACCCCTTTGCTCCGGCACCACTGGCAGCCGTGTGGTCCTAGAATGTGCTAGGTTGGCTTGCCCTAGGTCCTTCTCTGGCTCTTTTCTCTGCTTTGAGCTTATTCCCTAGCAATTTGTATGTTTTACTTATTCAAATGTTACTTATTCAAGTTCTTATTCAAATGTTACCAATTCAAGAAGGCCTGTGTTGCTCTGGTTTTTGGAACCACAACCCTCAGCTTTAAACTCAGTGTCCCCATTAACTTGTCATTTTGTTTTTCCACAGCACTGCTGTGTTTTAACATGCTACATGATTTACTTATTGAAAATATTTTCTTTTCTATTTATCCTAACTAGAATATAAATCCGTGAGGACTGGTAATTGTGGCCTATTTTAAAAGTAAATGCATCCTGAATTATGAATGCACCAGCTAATATGTCCACTGTTGATGTAACATGTGTTTTGAGTTTTCTTTTCAATAATGTAGACAGATGTTAATAGAGGGATCACAACTGAATACATTTGAAGTCTATTTTCTGAGTTAAAAGTACAATCTGCAAACAAGAACAAATTTTCTAAGTATGAAGTTGCCTGAATTTTCTGACTTGGTCAGACAACTTATTATCTACTGAAACACTAAGTGATTTTTCTTTAAACTAAAACAAATTCGAGTCATAAAACTGTGACTCTAGTGAGAAGAGAGGGTGACCAAACTACCATAAGCTCTTGGAAATCAACCAAGAAGTCCAATGCCTGACCCATGTTGGAATCTTTCTATCATCATCCTTGAAGCCTAGAAATATTTCTGGTTCTGTTTAATAATTCATTAGGCCTTAGTTAGAAATATTTTTGAATGGAAAAGTGTGTGAATATTCGTGCACAAGAGCTCTAGCCAGCCATTACAGCAGTAAGATGCCACCATTTTTTTCCCCTTAGAATCAAGACAACCTATTGTGTTTAAGATTCTCTTTCGTAAGCTTCTAAATTCCAGCAGTTCTCTCTTGCAGTCTAATAATCCATCCAGCCCAAAATTTAGCTGGAACATACATAAAGTCTTGTTCACTCTTCAAGATTCACTTATATTTTGCTACAAAATTTTGTTTTACATCTTGTAACTATTACCTGTATCATAAACTCAAAAAATTTAAGGCAGACAATGTGAGAATCCTTTCTCATGAGACATGTAGACTGGATCTCAGAAAGTTTAAAGACTATGTTCCCTTCTTTTTCCTCCCCAATATTCTTAGCATTAGCTAAGATAGACGAATTCTGCAAATGTTGAAAAAACAACACTTTTATAAATAGGAAAACAGAGTTGTAAGAGCCTCCAAGATCTCTCCTTGTATTTATAACTGAGAATAATTTTTATTGAGACTTAATAACTAGATTAAAATGAATTTTTATTAAAATGAAGTCTCTGAATTGGCTATCAGATAAGGTTGCCATTTTGATTATGATGCAGCCAATTACATAAAATATTTAAATTAGGGTTATATTTCACTGTTCTTAATTGATGATTTGATACAAAGATAAAGTATAACTTTAATTTAATAATTCACATATTAAATAGCTTTTTGTAAATGGCCAATTATATAAATCTTTAATAGAATTTGTTGTTATTAGGAAAATGATATTAAATCATAACAATATCCATTCAGTTTTTTATTTGTTCAATGTTTATTTAGCATTGATTATATGCAAAATATTATACTAAAATAACAGAAAAGTGGCATTTTATACTATATTTCATGTTTTTTTTTAAATACCTGAACCTAGTAAAAAAACGATTTTTGGGCAGTGAAATTAGTTTTTGTTTCCTCATAATGCAAATCTTCCTTATATAGGAGATGTCCAAAACCAAATACTATTCTCTGGTTGCTTACAGTAGACTCATTTGTGTCAAAATTATAAATGCTATTCTCAAGTTTTTCCAAAAGTGAGAAAATTCTGACTCAGGATTTTTTGCCTTTCAGAAAAGTCAATTGTTCAGGAAAGATATTAGGAGAAAATACTGCACAGTATTGAAGAAAAACAGACAAAGCTCCCACAATCAATGCTAAAAAAATCCAGTAACAATATTTTTAGAAATTTACACTAAAAAAGAACAGAACCACCATTGTACAGCTTGGCCAGATAGAAGTTGTGTTTAAAAGTGACATGGAAGGGAATAATTCAGTATCTTCGTGACAGCTGGCTTACATAAATGGGGCTGACTGACAGGAAGGTGTACTCCAAGGAAGGCCCTGATGGTATCAGCATTAAGTGCAGATCAACAGAGGCTCACTTAGCCAATTTTCTTTTCTTGTGTAGAAATAGAAAGCTTACAGCGATGCATGGAACATCTGTTGAATTGTTTTTAATCTGCCGAGCTAGAATGAGATTTGCAGTTTGAGAAACAGGGTTTAAAAAAGAAGGGGGAAAATGTGGCACAAAAATTAGAAAAGGAAAATATTTATGCAAAGAAATCTTCACAAGAAGTACTGTAAATTTATGTCTGAAAATAGGTTGGCA
This sequence comes from Aplodontia rufa, assembly GCA_004027875.1. Taxonomy (NCBI): domain Eukaryota; kingdom Metazoa; phylum Chordata; class Mammalia; order Rodentia; family Aplodontiidae; genus Aplodontia; species Aplodontia rufa. Next base: position 8,257 of record PVKS010024990.1, on the reverse strand, counting down.
GGCAACCTGATGACATAGCTAACGGAGACAGACAAGAGATTCTGGATTTTATTTTTTCATATGGTGACAATTAAAAGAAACAGCAATTTGGTACAGTAGGCCTTTAGGGAAAGCATGATATTTTTGTCACACACATTTTTTGCTGTTTATTGATTTATGGGAACACAATAGTATTGGAGAAAGGACGATAACAGCTCCTGTGTCTCAAGTGAAGAAGATTCCATATAATTGGCAGTAATAGGGAGATGGCTGGAAGCTGACCAAGGGTGGTGACTTCTCATTCCAGAAAGTCAAGTCGGATTTAACATCAAACACAAAGATTCCCTGTAGAGAAATATGAGTGCAGACCATCAATACGGCAATTGTAAGAAGCCTAGCAAGGAAGACAAATGACATAATTGTTGGGTCAAGTTGAGAATAAATAAATGTTCTCATACACACACACCATTCATATATGTATGTGTGTGTACATATGCTTCCTGTCTAAATCTATTGGTTAGGATCAACTCAGAATTAGCTTCTTATGTCTTCCATTAAGTACTAATCAACTAGGGTTCTTTTATATGTTGCAACACTATTATTGATTGAATCTTATTATGTTACTTAGGCTTTTGCTGCTGTGACCAGAAGAATACTGGCCAGAAACATTTTAAGGAGGAAGAGATAGTTTGAAGTTCATGGTTTCAGAGGTCTGAGTCCATAGCTGGCCATCTATGGACTCAACCAACTCCATTGCTCTGAACTGCACTTCATGAGGGAAGGACCCAGCGGAAGGTAAACAGCTCAGCCCTTGGCAGGAAGCAGAGGGAGGGAGGGTGAAGGGGCCCCAGGCAAGATGCACCCTTTTAGGTCTGGAAATTTAGTACTCAATAAAGCCCATGCTTCACACCAATGATGAAAACAAAAGATTCCTCAACAAATTATGTTAGGACAATTGGTTGATGATATAGGAAAAATAATTTGAATTTATTATATATTTTTAACTTAACCAAGTTTATTTTTTTAAAAGTAGCATCAAAGATTCTAGGGTATAAATGAAGGGAGTGGCCCCCCTTGCAATCCTTACCAGGTCAGGCAAATGCATTTGTAGATGCCCACAACTGGAGCTTAAGGAATTTGAATTTAAACTTCATATTTAAAACAAAATAAAAATTTATATGAATCAATAACTTGTATGTCATAAAAGAAAATTTAAAAGAATAAGAATAAAGCAGAAGATAATTTTTAAAAATTATCTTGGAGTAGAGAATTTCTCATTAATGAAGACCTAAACTCCAAGAGTAAAACAAAGAAAATAATCTGAAAATTCACCATGCAATTTCACTATAACAAAATTAACTACAAAAAATTCAAAGGGTAAGTGACAAATACTGGGGAAATATTTTCAACTTAGATCACAGAAAAAAGCCAGATATCTCTTAATATATGTAAAGCTCTTGCATCTGGGTGCAGTGGCAAACATCAATAATCGCAGCAACTTGGGAGGCTGAGGCACGAGGGTCCTAAGTTTAAAGCCAGCAACTTAACAAGGTGCTAAGCAACTTTATGAGACCTTGTCTCAAGATAAATAAATAAAAAGGAGCTGGGGGCTGGGGATGGGGATGTTGCTCAGTGGTTAAGCACCCCTGATTGCAATCCCCCAGTATAAAAAAAAAGCTCTTGCAAATCAATAAGATACCCATAAAATAGGAAAACAGGTAAAAACCATACGCAAATTTGAGAATACAAAATGTAAATTTTTCCAAAATATATAAAAATATGACCAAATTCAATCATAATAAGAAAAATTTTAAAGCTCTTATAAATAATCTTTGCATATTAGATTTGCAAATATAAAGTAGAAATGTTTGGTAATAAAATATGTTGGTCAGAGTGTGGAACAGGAGTATTTCATACTTTGTTGGTGTTGGGTACTATTTATTGTGTTAAAATGTACTTACTGTTTGACCTGACACTTCCTTTTCTGGGATTTTATACTGTAAAATACACTTGCACATTCAAGAAATGGTGGGATTGGGGATTTAGCTCAGTGGCAGAGTGCTTGCCTAGCACGCACAAGGCCCCCAGTTTGGTCCTCAACCCTGAAAAAAAAAAAAAAAGAAATAGCATTAAACAATAAAGCATATTTGTTACAGCTAAATCTTAATTTAAGGTGGGAATAATAGAAATATTCTTCATCAGTTATTTGGATAAGCAAATTATAATTTGTCCCTTCAAGGAAATATATACACATATACACTATATTATATGCAATTATAAAAATGATAAAAATCAGACAAGTATCAACATAGAATGATCTCAAAGATAATCTTTAAAGTTTTGTATGCTATTGTGTACATGTGTAGCTACATAATGTATGTTCTATTATATATTAATATAATATACATTTTATATGTTTGCCTATGAAGAATATGTCTAACATGTCTAGAAAAGTATACTATGAGAAAGTTTTTGATTAGTGAGTAGCTGAAATAGTGGGATAGAAGGAAAATAATTTTGTATTGTACATCTTTTCTATTTCTTGAGTTTTACCTTTTGTGTATGTCTGGAATCATAACAACTAATGCAGGTATTTCTCATTTTTCATGGTTCTGATATGCATGAATTCCTGTTACCATGATTTAGTGAAGTAAAAGCTGTTTCCAAGAAAACAGCTAAAACTTTAGTTACCATTGCATACTGATTATGACTAATTGCATATAGCATAAATTATCTTGATAGCTCTTTAGTTCAAAAATACCTATGTAACTAGCACTTGTGCCTCATGGTGTATGACCAACCACATCGCTTCTGAAGTGTGTTAAGTATTGGTCACTGTGCAAATGTTAGTCTACTCACAGACAGCAAAATGTGTAGCTGTTCATTACAGTGACACAGTGAAATCAATGTTCATAGCAGCTCAATTTACAATAGCTAAATTATGGAAACAACCCAGATGCCCCTCACTGGATGAATGGATCCAAAAACTGTGGTACATGTATACCATGGAGTTTTACTCAGCAATTAGAAACAATGATGTTACAGCCTTTGAATGTAAATGGATGGCTATGGAGGAAATTATGTTGAGTAAAATCAGCATAACCCAGAGAACCAAGGATTGAATGTCTTCACTCATCTGTGGAGGCTGGAGCAAGACCATGGCCATTGAGAAAGGAGATCAATTCTCATGTCTGAAATCTGGAAAAGTGTAGTGACATACAACCTAAGGCAGTATTTTACAGTATTTTAAAGAAACATCAGGATTGACTGGACTAGTAAGTAGATTCCTATAAATTATATATGTATATATATATATATATATATAAATTGTATATAGAAGTTATATATATATAAATTATATATTATCTTTTTTCTTTTTGCCACTATTATATGAGAACGTTGGTAAAAATAACACCAGAAATGGAAATTGATTTCTGTTTAAAAATATGAGACACTTATGAGGAAAATGATGAGATTAGAACACATTTGGTTTCTCTTCTTGTGTTAACTTTTCCTTGCTGTAACCAAAATACCTACAAAAACAAAAACAAAAACAAAAACCACTTAACGGAGGAGAGGCTTCTGTGGCTTACAGTGTCAGAGATTTCAATCCTTCCTTGGCTGGCTGCGTTGCTTTGGGCCTGAAGAGGCAGAAGGGCTTGGTAGAGGAGAGCTGCCGACTTGTGGTAACAGGGAAGCAGAGAGAGAGACAGAGTCAGAGATAGAGACAAAGTGAGTAAGGGGCATGGGACAAGATATAGTCCTCAAAGGCACACCCCTGAGCACCACTCCCAATTCCCACCTCAGCAGTGTAACAGCTAAACTGTCAGCTTGACTGGATCAGAGGCGCCTAAGATTGGGAGTCTTCTGGGTGTGTCAATGAGGGTGTCTCTGGGAATGATTGGCTTGTGGGATAGAGAACTGAAGCAGAGACCCACCCTAAGTGTGGGCAATAGGTTGAAGGGTTGGATGGAATAAAAGCTGGCAGAACAAGGAAGCAGTGGCACTTGTAAGTCCAATTCTTGAATTGATTCTTGATTGCTTCTGTGATCTGAAGACATCAGACTCCAGCCGCTTCACTGGTCACAAGTGGACTATGCCGAGCGATTCTGCAGGGAGTTCCAAGGCTTTCAGTCCGGCTTGGGGTAGCATTGTTGATCCCTTTTGTTCTGAGGCTTCAGCCTCCTGGACTGTGCAGCTACTATTCCTCCAGCTCACCAGCCTGCAGATGGCCTTTGTGGGACTCTCCAGCCTCTGGTTGTGCAAGCTGATCTGATAAATCCCTTCTGATAATCATCCCTCCACATATCTACTGTTGATCCTGTTCCTCTAGAGAACCCTAACTAATGCATCTATCCTTTTACCAGTAGTCCATTCAGCTGTCAATGGTAAGATTAGAGCCCTCATGATCTGATAACTTCACAAAAACTCCACCATTATTGCATTGGGAACCAAGTTCTCCACACGTGAGCCTTTGGAGGACAATCTAGATCCAAACCATAACATCTCCGCCTTAAAATCAGACCAGTCCATCAGCATAGCTTGCAAGTGGTTACTTATTAAAATGTCTTCTGTGTGTGGGATACTGGGGATTGAACCTAGGTGCATTCTGCCTCTGAGGTACATTTGCAACCTTTTTTTTTTTTTAAATTACTGTGAGACAGTATCTCATTAATTTGACTGGGCTGGCCATGCTCAGCTCCCCAAGTAACTGCAATTATAAGAGTGTGCCACTGTGCCAGGTGGTTGAAATTAGCATTTTTTATTCTAATTAATTATTAATGGTCTTCACTCTGTCTTGCTTTTCTTCTACTCCTTGTTTTGTTCTCATGACACCTTTTGTTCTCTGCGGTAGTTCTCTAACTCTTGTATCAGCCTCCCACCTGGATATGTGGTTTAATGCCTTCCATTTGCCAGCTATTAATTTTCATTTTTCTACTTTATACTTATCAGCCTTGCCTCTCCACTAACTTCTGAATCCAGCCAAGGATTGGCTGAAACAATAGCATAGTGATTTCGCTGCTTTGTTAGTCCATTTTTCATTACATGAAATAACCTGAGAAAGATGAACTTTATAAAGAATAGAGACTTAGGTCACAGTTCTGGATATTTAAGAGTGAGGCACCTTTAAGATGTTCTGTCTTGTCCCAAGAGCCGATGGCGGCACAGTGGTGGGGGCATGTGTGGGAGCAGTAGTTCACATGCTGAGGCAAAAGACTGGGTAGAGGGATGGGGTGGTGGCTCAGTGGGTCCAGCACTTGCCTGGCATGCACAAAGATGCAGGTCGAACAACAGCACCATGTACACAATGAAGTGTTGGAGCAGTGAAAGACACATGAAAAACTAAATCAAACTGATTCTCTCTCTCTCTCTCTCTCTCACTGTCTCTCTCTCTTAAAAAAAAAAAGTTGGGGAGAGACCAGGCTCAGGCATTTATAATGACCCCCTCAGAAAAACTAACAATAATCCCATGAGAAATAATTCAATCCCTTCTAAAGGCATTCCCCTAATTGATCTGAGAACCTACCACCGGGCCTGACCTGTTAAAGGTCCTTTCACTTCTTATCATCGACGATCTGGAAACCAAGCTTCCAACACACAAATCTTTGGGGAACACACTCAAGAACATTTTAGCTATATCCAAATAATAGCAGCATAATACAAAACAACTGACTTAGCATAGATAGGATTTAAAAAAAAATCTTTCACATAAGTCTGAGCTGTTAAGTGGTCCACAAGAATAATGCAGCTCTGCTCTGTGAGGTTACCCCAGCCTCCCAAATATGTCTTCCATGTTCTTTTGCTCATCCTAGGGAATTGTCTCTGTCCCTATGGTTGAATCAAGCTGATAGCCAGTCACACATTCCAGCTATAAGCAGGGGAAAGGAGGAAATGATAGAAGCAACTTTCTCACGTCATGACCCAGGTATTCCATATGTCACTCATACATAACCCCATTGGACAGATCTTGCTGTAGGAAAGTCTGAGTCATTTTTAGCTGGGTGGCCATTTGTGATGAGGGTGAGTCTAACAATTGAAGAAAGAAAGAAATTGAGATTCAAGGACAATAATGAGTCTCTGCCATCATATACCCAATTCATAATATTGACTTCCAGGTGTATGCTGGCATTCTAAGTTCTGACTCTCAGTCTTTGTCCTTGACCCATTTCTTTTTGTCTGTGATGAGTGTGACATTTGCTATTACCATAAAGACTTGGGATTTTAAGAGAAACTTACATTCAATAATATTATTAATTACCTTGTAGGTATTATTTCTGTGCTATTTGGATTAATTACTACTTGCAGTAAGTAAAAATTGATCAGTGATCAACAGCCTTATTATATGACTAGTTATATATCCTGAAAGGATATTTAACTGTATTAGAAATCACAATGTTTCTTCCTTTTTATCCATAAAAAACAGCACTATATCTTTATTTATCCTCCTACAAAAGGTTTAAAAACCGGATTGGAGTTATTTAATCAAAATAGTACATTCCAAGTCAAAGTATGTTCATTGTCAGAACCCTTTGTAAGGTTACATAATCTCTAAATAATTTTGTAATAGCTTCATTATTTCTTAAAACTGAAAAAATGCTTCCAATAAATATGATAGAATATGTTAGAAAGTGGTTAATTTGATTAATATGAAGAACTCTTTCAGTTGATGTGAAAAAAAGCTAATAACAGTCTGGGAAACATAACAAGGCAACATCTCCAAAAAAGAAATAGTTGGAGGAAAAATCGAATGACCAATAAACATATGAAATATTTTAAGCTTTATTGAAGTTAATGAGAATAAACAGAAACATCTAAAACATAGCAATTAGGGCATGATTAAATAAATACATTCTGGTTTATCTTTGCATTTGTATATTATATAGCCATGTTTATTGAAAAGAAGATAATATACTTATTTTGAATTACAAAGGGTAATAACTACAATAATAAAATTTATAATTCTAAACCTATATAAGAAAAGAATTGATTAGCAAATCTGAGGACAAAAAAGGGTTTGTCATAGCATGTTTCTAGTTGCTACAACAGAATACTTGAGTCTGGGTAATTTACAAGTGAAAGAAACTTATTTGGCTCATGATTCTGGAAAATGGGACATTCAAGAGTATGGTAGATAGGCTTCTGGTGAAGGCCTGGTGATCATCAGAGCACGGACAAGCATGGAGTAAATGGGCATGTGTGGAGGAGAAAAGCACAAGGTGTGGATAAAATCTAACCCAATCCCATGAGAAAGGAATTCATCCTGCTTAACAACCTAAACACTTCTCAAAAATTCTCTGCTTAAAGACCTCTTAGTACTGTTGCACTGGTGACTGGTTTCCCAAAACATGTAGTTTGGGGAACATATTCAAATCATAGGACTCCATCTCTGGCTCCCAGAATTCATCTCCTTTTCACGTACAAAATACAATCATTCCATCCCAACAATAATGAAAATTTATTTTTTGTTTTTTTTTATTAGAAGAATATAGAAATACAGTTGAGGGGGAAACATTATCAAAACATTATCAATCAATGGATGTAAACTTTGTTATTGAGGGGAAAAGCCAGATCATGGATAACCACCTTGAATTTTACCTTTTGCACTTGCCCCCAGAAGAACTCATGCGTTAAATGGGTAGTTCGTGGAGAAATGACATTGGCTTCTGGGATGGTTCCCCCATCTTCCCAATTTCCAAACTCCTATGAGTTCTTCATATACCCTCCCTCCTCCCCATCCCCCTCCCTGCACCTCCAAGTATCCAATAGAGCCATCCCCCTAATACTCTGAAAGTCATTCAATTTGCAGTTTTGCTAGGTTAGCCATCAGCCCTACTGCTTCCCCAAATATGTTAGCATCAACAGATGAGCGAAACCATTCGGCCCTTGAGTCTCTGAGATTGGGAGACTTCACTAAGCATAATTCTATCCATCTCCATCCATTTGATTTCAAAAGACATGATATCATGCTCCCTAATGGCCGAGTAGTATTCCATAGTATATATGTACCAAAGCTTTTGTATCCACTTGTCAAGTGAGAGGCATCTGGGTTGGTTCCATAATCTAGCTATAGTAAATTGGGCTGCTATAAACATTGATGAAGCCACATCACTATAATATGCTGATTCTAAGTCTTTTGGGAAAATTCCCAGTAGTGGGATAGCTGGGTCATAAGGTGGTTCCATCCTTAATTTTTTGAGGATTCTCCACACTGCTTTCCATAGTGGCTGAACCAGTTTGCAGTCCCACCAGCAGTGTAGTAGTGTTCCTCTTTTCCCAC
>PVKS010024989.1:16248-30508 GCA_004027875.1 Aplodontia rufa | reverse complement strand
GGGGGGGGGTCCCCCAGGAGAGGGAAGGCCCCCCCAAGGGGAGGGAAGTCCCACCCAGGAGGCATCTTTTTGATGTCCTTGGTTTGCCCTAAGGCATACATTCAGGCTCAGAGGACGGCCACGGCCAGGCTACTTTCCCCACCATAGTAATACTTCCATAGCCACGTGTTGTATCCTCTGGGTATTTAGAGGATGTGGCACTACTTGTTCACCTCATCCACCCTGGAAGCTAGTTTCGTTGTCCCCAAGTAACAGATGGGGAAAGGGAGTCCCCAGTGATGGCTGCAGATCCTGCGCCCCTCCAGCGTTTGGCCCACGAAGCCTTGGTTTTTTTCTCCTAAAGATTCAATCAATGATGTCCTTTGATTTTTTTTTTTTTCCACAAAAGTGAGTAGAGGGTCCTTAACGTACCTCCTCCCAATAAGATGCACGGAGCTGTCAGGAGCTGTGGCTACAACATGTTCCATCCTAAAGGTGGAGCCAGTGAACTCTCACACTGGACCACCAAGATCACCACCTGCTTCCCACCTCTCTTCACACCGAGGGCTCTGCCCTGGATGATTTCACTCAGGTCTGTAAGGTCTGTCCCTTGGAGTGCTGGCCAATCGACTCTAACAGCCCCACCAAAAAACAAAAACAAAACAAAAAAAACCAAAGTCTTATTTTTCAGTATTTACCAATTTCGGTACTCTTACCGTGGCTGATTTCAAGCTATCAATGATTGAATAAACCAGTTTGCAAAAATCCAGAATATTTCCCCATCTGCTTTTTTCCCTCCTCATTTTTATTGGTGCATTAAATTGTGCACAATGATGAGATGGGTTGTTCCAGATTCGTACATGCACACAATAGAGCAGTATAATCTGGCCAGTATCCCTGCCCAGGGCTTCCCTCGCCTCCTCCTCAGCCCTCCCACTTTCTTCTACTGATTTCCCCTTGATTATTATTTTTTTTATTTTTCCAATTTTTATTGATTCCGTGGGAACTGTTTAGTATCTGAGAGTTGCAAGATATACTTTTTTAACCCCCCCTTTTCCCTCCATCCTTCCTCCCCGCTCCCCTCCTTTCCTCTCTTAGTTACTCCTTCCCCTTCTGCTCTGTGAGCCCCCTCCAGGTGACCCGGCCGTGTGGGAATCATTCATCTTGGAGGAGTTCCTGCATGTCACTGGTTCCCACCGAAGTCTGGTAACCCGGGTCTGAAGGTAAGTGGGTTCTTTTCACTGTGGCCTGTGGCTAGCCCCTGGTTTTCAGAAGCAGCCTCTTTGGGGTTATATTTTTGTAGCTCACTGAGCAGGGGCTTGAGTTCCAGTCCTGGAGTCTCCACTTGCAGCCCGTCCCTGCCCATGTCTCTTGACTCCCGCACTCAGCCTCATCTGTGCAGGTGGGAAGCCCCAGACCTGCCTCCCAGGACTGTGAGCTCCCTTAGCTCTCAGCGGGTGCACAATCAAAGCCACCTCCAAACTGTCCTTTCTCTCTGTCATCGGGGGAGGGCAGCTGTACCTTAGTGGAGCCCTGGAGAGCCGTGAAACCCGCGTCCCTGCACAGATCTCGGGCATTTTGCGCTGGTGCTCGGAGACCTGCACGATTCCTCAGTTTTGTGTCCATTTGGTCTCTTTATTTATTTATTTTTAAAGAGAGAGGGATAGTGAGGTAAAGAGAATCAATTTTTTTTTTTTTTTTTTAGTTTTCCATGTGACTTTCTTTGTTCCATCACTTGGTTGTGTGCATGGTGCTGGGGTTTGAACCCGCGTCTTCACGCATGCCAGGCAAGCGCTGTAACCGCCGAGCCACCGCTCCAGCAGTCTCTTTAAAGAGGAGGAGAAGGAGGAGGAGAAAGAAGGAAAGAAAGGAGAAAGGAAGAGAGAGAGAGAGATAAAGGAGGGAGGGAAGGAAGGGAGGAGGAGGGAGGGAGGGATGGTTGATAGACGAAGGAAGGAGGGCAGGTGCCTCTGTCACCTTGTCCCTGTGGGCCTGGCATGGAAGGAGAGTTCTGTTAGCAAGCAGACGCCTTGCTTGGGCTGCCTGGATACGCACACATGAAGCTGGTGTTCATTTTGCCCCGGAGCCACCAGCCTGCTCTGAAGAGACCAGCACAACCCTGGCATCCTCTGGAGGGACATTCTGTGAAAGGAAACCTGGAGAAAAGTTGACAGAAAACCAGGCTATGACAATCCGCGAAGATCTGTTTTCAGGGTTGAAGGGGAAGTGAAGGCCTCAGCCAGGCAGAGACCCCAGTGCTGAGCTCCCAGGGCTGTGTCCTCTCCCGAGCTCCTCCGAAAGGAGGCCAAGAAACCTCTGCAGGGTCGGCACAGGGCACTTTCTATCGGCCGCAGGCTGGCGTCTTCTCTTGCCCCCTTGATTGTGAAAGCAGGCTGATGGCTGCCAAGGGAAACAACGTGTCCCTTCCGCATGTGAGCTCAGTCCATGTCCCTCGACAGCCGGCCTCACTGGAGACCAGCATCTCCTTCCAAACCCAGGGCTATTTTCTTTGGCACCCCTTCAGCACCCCAATTCCAGGACCTCACAGTGAAAGCTGCTGATTTCTGTGACCTCTTAGATGGACCTCTTGGGTCCCAGATTCCCCAGCTGGAGCTCCGCTTCGGCTCTGCTGCCTCTCCGGGGCTCTTGGAGGACAATCTAGGAACACACAGTGTGTTGTGTGGAAGAGGCAGAGCGAATAAGATGCTGGAACCGGCTGGACCTGCTTTTAAATCCTGGCTCTGTGCTGCACTGGTGGGTGACCTTGGGCACAGTGCAATTGCTGCTCAAGCCCCGTAAAACATCAGTGCCTCTTCCTAGGGTGGAGAGGAAGAGCTACTAAGAGGCCCACCAGAGCAGGACCAGGCTGGGATTTGAACCTGTGCTGACCTGCACCTACTCCCTACTCCAGTGACAGGCTGGGCATGCTCTGGAGGGCTGGAGCTCCCTGTTCCTGCAGCCCTTCCCATGGTGTGGGTGAGGGTCACCAAGCAGTCCCTTCCTGCCCAGTGGGAGCAAACCGTGTGTGTGAGGGCCGTGTTCTATTCATGCTGTGGCTATTTAATTATTGCTTTTCAGGTAGACACTGAGATTGCTTCCAATTTATTTGCTATCATAAGCAAAGCTGTGCAAAATGTTTACCATCCTGTGGGGTAAACTTGTAATCCCAGCAGCTCGGGAGGCTGAAGCAGGAAGATCGCAAGTTCAAAGCCAGCCTCAGCAACTTAGTGAGGACCTAAGCAACTTAGTGAGAATTTGTCTCCAAAAATAAACAAACAAATAAATAGAGGGGGAATGAGGATGTAGCTAAGTGGTTAAGCACCCCTGGGTTAAATCCCTGCTACCAACCCCTCCAAAATTTTTTTACATCAAAGTCATTTTATGTCCTGCTTTCTTAAAACTGAAAGGCAGGGTGCATGGTCACAGGGTGTGAGAAATTTCAGGTTTTAAATGCCTGTTCCCCAATTGCTCTCAGCAAGGGCTCTGGTGGCCTCTATGCTAGGCACTCAGAGCTGGAGGGAGGGAGCTCAGAGCTCCTGGTAGCTGGAGTTCTTCCAGAGTTCAGGTCAGGGCTGTGTTGTTTTGATCTTTGGTTTGAACCCCCAAAATACCTAGTGTGTGTTTATGTGTGTTTGGGGGGAAGGGACGTCAGAAAAAGAATTTTATATTTGTAAAGGGCTTCCTCAAAGTCAGCTCTTCTGATTTCCTGACCTGTGGTTTAAATTCCGTAGCGCGTAGGCAAATGCACAGAGGATGTGAAGAAATTTGGATGGAAAAAAACAGAGAAAAAAAAAAAAAAAGAAAAAGGAAGGAGCCCCTTGACTGGGATGGGATTAGGGGAGGTGTTCTTTTTCTAGTGAGGAAGTTTTTATGATAAACTTGGGCGGCTCATGATGTGAGTGATCTTCTCTCCCATGTATTTCCACTGTGATGTGCTGCCTCGCCATAGGTCCCAAACTCTGGGGCCAGCCAGTCACAGCCTCCAGAGCTGTGGGCCAACATGAACCTTTCTCTTCAGAGGCTGATGATCTCAGGCACTTTGTTATAGTGATGGAAAAGCTGACCAATGTGAGGGTCTTTCAGGTCTATGTCTGCCCACCTCACATTTATAAGTAAAGGCACCAGGGCCTGGGATCTGAAGCACTCACAGCATGACAGACAGAACCTAGTTCAAATTGCCAGCAGTGACCACAGCCCGGGACGAGGGGCAAGAAGGCCACTCGCAGCAGCTGCTGCTCAGCAATGCCCTTGGCTGATCAGTTTGAAACACCTGGCAGTGTGCTGTAACTCACAGGGTGTGGGACTTGGAAACTATGCAGGGTTCAGGACATACTACCCCAATATGTGGCCCCTGAGCATTCGAGGGAGTGGCAGATGGGAGGACCATGCTCACCCTCCCCATATCTGCTCCCCTGAAGCAGGGCGTGGAAATGTGCTGGACTTCTGCATCAGGGCCTCTCGCAGAGGTGGCCCCACTGCCTGGAGGGAAGCAGTGTCCTTATCTCTGAGCACACAGGGACACAGAGGAGACTCTGAGCCATGGACCTGGTCCCGCTCCTGCAGCGTGGCACCATCGGATCGCACCCCTGTGTCCACACCTGCTTCCCCATGGCTCCCCACTCTCCATCAGCATCTAAGAACAGGGCTTCCCATGGGGCCTTGGTTTTTGGAATCGCCCGTGTTGTGCAGCATTTATGTTGGATGTGTGCACAGCCTTCTCCGTCTTCTCCTCCAGCGTCTCTGGTGTGGACCTAGTGATGGGAGACGATCCTCCCCTGCAGCTGTCATCTGCCTGCAGGGACATTGGCTTCTCACCTGGCCAGGATGAGCCCCTGACCCAGGCCCTTCTCCTGCTCAGGAGCCACCTCTCTCCTTTCCAAGGTCCTCTTGGACTAAGGGTGGCAGTGACAGCTCCAGAATGTCCTGCCTGAGGTCAGAATGTCCCCGCCTGAGGTTGTCATGGCAAGGCCCGGGCTAGGAAACTGTGCTGCCACACCCTGTGGCCTCCTCGTCCGTGGTCTCACTTTCCACGAGTGCAGCTGCCCACGATCCAAAAATATTGAATGAAACATTCCAGAAATGAACAACTCATAAATTTTACCCTCGTATATTGCTACAGTTGTTTATTTTATTATTGGTTATTGCTGTTAATATCTTACTATGCCTAATTTAAAAATTAAACTTGATCCTAGACCTGTGTGCACAGGAAAGCACACAGTAGGTATAGGGCTCGCCACAGTCTGCGGTGCCAGGCATCTTGAGGCGCCTGGGAATGCTTCTGTGGGTGGAGGAACATCTGAGTTAGATGGAGGGGACGGGCAGGGATTGGGAGGAGCTGGGAGTGGCCCAGGAGAAGCCAGGGCAGAGGCAGCCCCTGGACTAACAGTGAGGGTGGCAGGGGCCCCGCAGGCAGATGCACCCTGTGGCCCAGGCCACCATCGCCAGGGCTCCACTCCCACCCAGCCCCTCCCAACCTGCAGGAGAGAGGAAACAGCGGGCAGAGGGGCGAGGACCCACCCGCAGCTGGGAATTCTCTAGAGAAGGGCAGTCCTTGTGTTTGGTGCAGCCTTCTTTCCCCTGAGGTCTATGAAAAGCTGACTATTTTGTTTTAAATAGGTAAGATCATGGCTCTTGTACAAACGTAAAATGAACTCCTGTCGAAGACTTTATTTAATTCATTGCTCACAGTGGGAAAGCAGGACCATCGGAAGGACCATCAAAGCTGCCCTGGATGGGTGCAGGGGATGTTGGAGTGAATCCACAGATTGCTGCAGACTTGAGGAGGGCCATGGGCAGCTTGTCCGCGTGACTGTGGGCAGGGCGGGCTGGCATGCTGTGGGTGTTGTTGGAACTGTCAGATAGCCCCCAGCTGGTGAGAGGAAGTGGCAGCCGGAATAGGACATTCTAGAAAAGGATTTCTATTTTGAGGTCTTTCGAAGCTCTACGTTTGCTTTGCCAAAATATGACAGCAGTGGTAGGAGACAGCTTCAGGTAATCAGGGACAGTCAAACCCCTGGATGGCCTGGTGCAGGTGTGAGGAGGAAGCGGGAGCTGGGAAGAGAGGAAGAGGGTAGAAAGGAGGCTTGGGGCTCCCTCCATCCCACACTCACTGAGCAAACTTTGGCACTGTAATTGGTGACAACAGCCATGGGAAATTAATCCACAACCAGAACAACAGCACTGAGGGCTGACTGCACTCTGCAGTGTTTGATGGGGGAAACTGAGGCAGTTGGGGAGCCTCTTGGAGGAGGACTTGCTGAGACCTGGGGGCTATGGAGGAGGTGGCCGCAGCAGAGTGGTGGCTTTGAGGGACACCCCCTCCTTTGGCGTATGGGTTTCCCTGGGGTGTGTGTGGCTGCTGCCTTCATTGTCACATGTTGTCATCTTGTGGTTTGCAGCCCTGGTTCTGATAGGGGTGCCCTAAAGGCTGCATTGAGTCTCACAGTGAGCGAGAGGTCTAAGCTGAGGTCCTCATGGAGATGAATTTTCCAGCAAAACAGAAAAGCCCAGAACTGAGGGATCAGGCCACTGTGAAAAACCCCCAGCCCAAAGGGCCACACACACACCCTCCCTGTGCTGGTGGGGTTTGCATGTGTGGCACGTGGGTGTCTCAGTACCAGTGCTGGGCCCTCAGGTGCCCTCTCTGTGACCTGCTCATGTGATGAGCTGGTCAGCCCTGCCCCACCCACAGCAAGGCCCTCCCCCTTTCTTGGTGGGTTTTGGGTCACTGGTGGCCCAGCCCTGATCTGGTCATCCACATTCTCTAGGAAGTGGCAACTGAAGCCATTCACTGAAATGGGCATTGTTTCCCCTGAGTGGGCTGTGCTCTGGCTTACAGGACTGGGTTTTCCTCTGCAGGAGTGAGAAGATGGAGTGGATTTTCCCCCAAACAGCTAGGCCTTGCTGAGGCTGCAAATAATGACAAATCCAAGTTAGAAGAGATTTGAGAGGAGTGGGGTTTGCTTGTTCCATCTGCAGGAGGTCCCAAGCCAGAGGTCCAGGGCTGGGTCCGAGGCCAGGAACGCCAGGGCTGAGGCCTGAGGGGTCTTTTTGGCCCTTCCTCCTGTTAGAAGGTGGCTGTTGGAGGTTTGGGGTGGAGGGAGCAATGGTTTAGGTTCAGTTACCAGGAGGGCTCCTTTCCCCTGCCTGCTGGCTCTGTGGCCCATGCACCTACTGCCAGCAGGCCACGCTGGAGTTCCCAGGTGGGAGGGGCAGTCCCAAGACATGGGGTCTTTGGTGGGATTCATCCGCCCTGTCCTCCTGTGAGGTCCTCACTCTCTTTGCAAACACCACAGCTGCTGCGATGGAGCAGGAAGGAGCAGCCACGCAGGAGGACCCAGAACCCCCAACACACAGGAACGGGCTACAGGGAGATGTGGCAGTGCAGCTCCACGTCCCCACTCCTGCATTCCCACTGCCTTTGTTTCTTTGTCTCTCCCCTCCTTCCTCTTTCTTGAGCTCTTTGGTTAGACCAGGCTGGGTGACTGTGTATAACTGTGCCCCGGGTGTCCCTTTCCCTGGGAGACTAATTGGAGCAGCCCACAATTCCACAGGGCAGGCAGGAAGCTCAACCCAGAAGCCCGGCGTCCAGGACAGGCCCCTCGGCTGTTCTTTAATATCATCTAATTTCTCAGCTCTCCTGCCTGGTCAGCAGGATCCCTGCCTTTCTTGAGGCTGGGTCAGATGCTGGGGCTGGGCTGGCCCTGTCCCTCAGAGTCTGAGATGCTTCTCTGGTTGTCACAGGCTGTTGGTGGCTGTCTCTTGTTCTTGTGCCACCTCAACTCTGCTCCAGCCCACTTGGTCCAGGCCACAGACACCCACTTAGAGTCCCAGTGAGACAGTTTAGGAGAGATAGTAAAATGGCTGGGTAGTCAGGACAGTGGGCCCCATTCAACCACACCTAGAAGCTGGCCAGTAGAGAGCCATTAACGGGCATGCTCAGGGCCTTCAAATGCAGAAGACCATGCGGCTCACCTGTGGGAGCAGCTCCTTTGTCCCAGAGGAGGGGAGACTAAGAAGTGGGGGTGGACACAGATGGGAACTAGGAAAGAGTTGCTTTTTTGCTGTTTTGCATAGATTTTTTTTTTTTTAAAGAAAGAAGGACAGTGAGAGAGAGAGAATCAATTTTCATTGAGTTTTTCACATGCCTTTTGTTGCTCTGACACTTAGCTGTGTACGTGGGTGCTGGGGTTTGAACCCGTGTACTCAGCCATGCTGGGCAAGCGCCGGAACTGCCAAGCCATCACTCCAGTAGTTTAACCAACAATGCTGGTGCTTTTCTCAATGCCTGCTTCATGCACATCTTAATCAAGGCTCACACCCAAACCAATATAAACCCTGGCCTAACCTGCATTAGACGGTGGCCTGCTTCCAGGTGCCCCTCCACCTTAGGGAGACTCTGCTCTCCTTCCTTAAATAAATCCCACTCCTTTTACTCTTCACTTCTGTGGTTGTGCATGGATTTTATTCTTCAAATTCGTGAGACAAGAACCCAGAATATTGGCGCTGAATTTCCGGGGTGAATTTCTACACCAAGAGCTGCAACGCAGCTCAACAGTAGCAGGAAACCCCAGCTCTTAGCTGGGGAGCTGCTAATACTATTCCAGCTGCAGAAACCTGCAGCCAGCCCAAATCTCCAGTTTTAACTGGGAATAGCTGCAAACGCTAGACATGGGTGGGCTACTTTGGCCGCAGAATCTGCAGTGAGCCCAGATTCCATTTGCCAGCGGGAGCAGAGAATCTGGCCACATCTCCAACACCCGGCATCACTAGGATGTTCCCAGGATGCCTGCTCGACCTGGAGGGGTCCATTTGAAGTTGGCTCTGGCTTGTTGAGTTGGGTTTGCTCTGCCTGCCTCTCCAGAGAGCTGGAGGGCTTTGCCCCACCTGGGCTTGGCCTAGGGTCTGAGGGTAGCCTTCCCTGAAGCCATGAGAGTGGGGTGGGGCACCTTCGGCACTGGCCTGTCTCAGGACCATGCAGCCCTCTGCACATCTGTGCAGCTGAGGCCAGAGGCTTGCAAGGTCCCTATCCCCCCGCTGAGCTGCTCTTACCCCGGGTCCCAAGCTTTGCATCTGAAGACAAAGGTGGGGACGTGCATTCCTCCGCTCCTCTGCCAAGTCACCTCCAGTTGAATCAGGGACTGGCGGATGAGCCCATGCCAACCTGGAAGACAACTTCAGGGAGAGAGAGGCAGCTTCTCAAGAAAGCCTACTGTCTGCCTAAGGGGAACGAAGACCGGAGGAGGAACACAGGGTTTTCTTCCTTTCAATATAATGCAGATTAAATTTTTGGTTAGTATTTTTTAAAAAAATTTGGGTCTGTTATGTGACAGAAAATTCCAAATATCTTAGTAAAAATTACCTTTCCTTCCAATGCCCTTGGGGATTTCTTTGAAATAATCTGCATTAAGAAACTTGGTCATGGGCTGGAGCGGTGGCTTAGTGGTTACAGTACTAGCCTGGCATGCGCGAGTTCAGCACCACGTACACAATGAAGCTTCAGAGCAATGAAAGCCACATGAAAAACTAAATAAAATTGATTCTCTCTCTCTCTCTCTAGTTGTCCCTCTCTCTTAAAAAAAAAAGAAAAAAGAAGCTTAGTTACATTATCTTACTTTTCCCTTAACTTTTAAAATGCTCTGCTAGCCTCTGAAGGAGCTTGCAAAGCTCTGTAAGTTTATGAACACTCTATTTCTGAGACTGCTGTATTTTACCCTTTGGCTTCTCAAATGTGCCAGCTTGGTGACAATAAGCCATCTGAAACAAGGATGCGGAATGGAAGTTCAGGGTCTCCTGGAGCCTGTCATTCCTGTGTCTCTGGAAGTTCTTCCTGCAATGCTGTCAAACTGCTGTCCTCTTTTTGGGGACCAGCTGCAGCCTCGGTTTTCCTTGGCAGAACCCCCTCCTGGAGTGGGGACCTGCCCTCTCGCCTGTGGCCGCCCTGCTCTTTCTTCTGCCTCTTGCACTGTGTGGGAGGGGTTCAGCGCCCTGAGGGCCTGTTCCCTTGCTGCTGTTGGAGTCTATGGTTTCTGTGCCTCCTAGACCTGAGGCATCTGCGATCTTCCCCACCCTCACCCCAATTGCCCATTTGCTGTTGTGAAAGGTGCTACCCCAGGGTGCACTGGCAGTTTCCTTAGGCCCTGCGCATCTGCCCAGTAAATCTTGCCTGTTTTATGTGGTGACACCTACAGTAGCAGAGGTGGGTGCAGCTGTGACTTTCCCCCTGGGTGGTGAGCGTCTTCATTCTTGATATCACATTTTAGTGATTTCTTTATCTCCAGAGCTAGTGGAATGCCCGACACAGTGCCAGGGGAGGAACTGTGTGCCCCCAAATCCTTAGTTGAAGCTTCAGCTCCAAGTACCTCCGAATGTGACATTGTTTGGAGACAGATTCTTTACAGAGGTAACCGATTTGAAAGGCAGTCTTGAGCTGTGTGTGGTGATCCAAACCTGTAATCCCAGCTACTTGGGAGGCTGAGACGGGAGGATGGAAAGTTCAAGGGCCAACCTCAGAAACTTAGCCTCTGTTTCAAAATAAATAAATAAATAATACATGAATTAAAAAGGGCTGAGATATAGCCGAATGGTACTAAAAAATAAAAGAGGAGGCTTGTAGGTGGCCCCTAAACCAATATGACTGGTGTCCTTTTAGACAGGGAGGATTTGGAGATAGATATGCAGAGCCAGAGAGTCGGTCGCGTGACGATGACGCAGAGATGGGGAGATCCGTACAAGCCAAGGAATGCCAACGGGGGCCAGCAGCCCACCAGCAGCTGGGAGAGGCACGGGCAGCTTCTCCCTCCCAGCCCCAGAAGGAACAGACCCTGCTGACATGGCAGCCTTTGACATGCAGCCTGCGGACCTGTGGGCCAGGAATCTAGGTTCGTCTGATGGCTCGGCACTGGGAGAGGCGGGCCCTGGCCACCGGCTGCATTATGTGACATGGGTGTCACACACATCTGGTGTCCCAGAGGCTCAATGACAACTCGTGGGGTGACCTTGAAGCTGAAGAACTTGGGTGTGAGAAGCTGTACTTCTAGAAGGATCTTAGTTGGTTATTTATTTATTTATTTTTAGAGAGACAGTGTGAGAGAAAGAATCAGTTTTATTTGGTTTTCATGTGGCTTTCATTGCTCTGACTCTTTGTTGTGCATGTGGTGCTGAGGTTTGAGCGCATGCCCCTCAGGGCCTGAGTTTCGTAGGGCGCTGCTTCCCCACCTGGATGGTTCTGAGCACCCGGCTGCCATGGCAGCAGTTCCTGGGGGCTGCCAGGGAGAGCAGGTCGCACACACACGCCCACCGTTCTTCCTGTCATCTGTCTGCGTTCACACGATTCTTCCTCATGTGCCAGATCCAAATGACACAGCTGGCTGCTGGAGGAGCCCTGGACATCTGCCTCAGTTTGTGCCTCTGGACGATACCACCAAGGACGGTATTCACACATGCGTCTTGTGCTAGAGGCTGAATTGTCCCACTCTCCGAAGACCTCGAGTTCCTAACCACCTTGCATGCTTGCGAATGTGAGCGTGTTTGGAAATAAGGTCTTTGTAGGTGACCAAGTTAAGATGAAGCCATCGGAGTGGACCCTAGTCCAGGATGACAGGGATCTTTTTAAGAGGGGGAGACCTGGACAGACACAGGGGCACAGGGAGACCACCGTGCAGGAGTGGAGGCAGAGGTCAGAGACGCAACTGCTGGCTGAGGAGCCCCAATCATCACCAGCAAACCACCAGGAACAGCTCGAGTGGCCTGGAACAGATGGTCCCTCAGGAGAAAAGCCCTGCTGATACCTGACGTGGCCTTCCAGCCTGCAGACCGGGGGACGACACGTATTCTATCACTCAAGCCACCCTGTCTGCGGTATTTGGTTGTGGCTGCCATAGTGAACCAATCCAAGAGGTGACCAAAAGTCCCATATCCAGAACAATGGTGGAAGGAAGCCCACTTGGCCCATTTATGTGTCCTCCCTCTCCCACTAACACAGTTCCAGGCTGAGGTCACATGTAAGTGCCTATGAGGGCCAGTTCAGGCAGACACCTTGGAAGTCTCCTTGTGGAGTATGATTGTCCCTTGGTATCCATAGGACCCTCTGGGGACACCAAAAACCAGGTGCTTGGGTCCCAGGTATAAGATGGTGTAGCCTTTGCCTAGAATCTATATGCATCCTCCCCTGGTCTCACACCATCTCCTTTACCTACAGCTCCTGATAAAACGGAAACAATGTAGCCTGGAGGTGACACAGAGAGCCACCCTTACCGAAGGTGAAGGAAGGAAAGGCCAAGGGACCCGGCCAAGCCTCCTGCCTTCTTTTTTTGGCTTGGTGCTGGGGACTGAACCCAGGGTGCTTTACCCCTGAGCGTGCCTTCCCCAGCCTTTTCCACTTTTTGTGTTCAGAAAAGGTCTCATGAAATTGCCAAGGCTGGCTTGGAACTTGAGAGCCTCTGGCCTGAGCCTCTGGAGTTCCTGGGATTACAGGTGTGCACCACTGCGCCTGGCTAAGCCACCTGCGTTCCTGACCAAACTGGACATGGACTACTTGGGCGCACGGAGTTCGAGGCCTGTAGGCTCTAGTGGTGGTATTTTAAAAACTATGTCCTGATTTGCTAATGAACAGAGGTGCAGTTCAACGCACAGTGATAACTATTTTGGTAAACTTTGTTAGATATTTTTAAAAACCCAATTCCGTTTCCGTTGATCAGGCGTGGTGATTTCTCCAGCCAATGGAGATCTGCGTCTTCTTAAAGAAGAAGAATTGGGGAGGACTCTGAGCAGGATGCACAATTACTTCTCTTTGGCAAAGGGAATTTCTCTTCTTCCCACATGGAAAGACAAATTTGGGGAGCCCTGCCCCATCCCTAGGTTTCTATGGCCCGTGGTTAACAATCTACTCACGTGAATATCAAAGTCTCTTTCCAATCAGCTGCAAAAGTACTTAAGCGACTTATTTGTTCTGGTCCTGAAATCAGAGTGACTCAGAGAACTCCCCACGTGTCCCGAGTATGGAAAGTCGTAGGTAAAACGACATGTTTAAAAGTTGCTGTAAACTCTGGCAACTGGACGTGGTGATAAATCTAAGCCATTTCACATGGTCACTTGGGTTGGTAATAAAAGACATGAACTTAAAATATATTTCCTTTTGCTTTTCATGGCTATGAAGATCAATAAATTTTGTGAAATTTCAAGATAAACTGTGAGACAATTTGAATTTTATGTGGGGGACTTTGCATAGTGACAGGAACCATGTCCCGGCCCTTGCAGCGGGAGTAATTTACTGTTGATGGTTTCTTGGAGTATTGCATGCATATTTGGGGGTTAATATTTTAAAATCACCCAGCACATGGTCTCTGATAAGAGCATAATTCAGGCACTGGAGTTGTTTTATAGGAGAGGGGATGTGCACAGCCTGTGCCGTTACGATCCAGGCACGTTTCGCCTCTCTTGGGGATGACAAGGGGTGGAAACCTGGCTCACGATGGGACCGATCAGGCACACCCGTGAAAAATGGTTCCTGAGCCTGAGCTTGGGGGGCTGAGTGCTCCAGAGTTCAGGGCCGTTCCAGGACTCAGCCACGTTTGTTTCTGTTGGGCCAGGGACTGCTGGTGCAGCTGGGGCAGGGCTCTGTGAGACGCGGCTGTCCCTGGGCCCAGTGGGCTCCCTTCCTCCCTTGGCTTGACTCTTCCTCCGCAGCCTTGACTCCAGGAGGAGTGTGGAGCCAGGGTCTGCAGAGAGCAAGCCTGCTGCTTGGGGAGCCCCCCTTAGCCATTTCACTGTTGCTTAATCCCAGTGACAAAGGGAGACACAGGGAGACTGGCCTCAGCTGGTAGGAGGTGAGTGACAGTCAGGAAACCCGCTGGAAGAGGTAGGCAGGGAAGAAGTTCCAGGCAGAGCTGAAAGTACCCAAGGAGGTCCTGAGGAGCCAAGTGGCTTGGCATGTGCTGGAGAGCCGGGTACTTGGGGGATGGGCACAGGGTGGGAGGCAGAGGGATGTGGGAAAAGAGTGCTAAGGAAGGCAGGGGCCAGGCTCTGGAGCAGGGCTCCAGCAAGGGAAGGTTCCCACAGGGACACAGCATGGCCGGACCTGTGCACGGGAGCTGGGCTCCAGCAAGGGAAGGTTCCCACAGGGACACAGCATGGCCTGACCTGTGCTCTGGAGCTGGGGTCCAGCAAGGGAAGGTTCCCACAGGGACATGGCATGGCCGGACCTGTGCACGGGAGCTGGGCTCCAGCAAGGGAAGGTTCCCACAGGGACACAGCATGGCCGGACCTGTGCACGGGAGCTGGG
>PVKS010024989.1:0-16148 GCA_004027875.1 Aplodontia rufa | reverse complement strand
CTGGGGTCCAGCAAGGGAAGGTTCCCACAGGGACATGGCATGTCTTGGGAGCTGGGAAGGCTCCCACAGGCCGGACCTGTTCTTTAAATGCATCACTCTGCACAGAGAACTCTTAGTGCACTGCTGTCGTTTTGTTCGTGCAATAGCAGGGGTGAACTTGAAGGTAATCTGCTTTTTCCTTCTCTCTGCAGTACTGGGGATTGAACCAGGGCCTCTTGCATGGGAGGCAAGTGCTGTACCACCGAGCCACGCCTCCAGATAAGGGTGGTGACGAGGTGTCAGTGCAGGTTCACCCTTTGCAACAACAGCGTCACTCCGCTGTGGGGCACCGGTCGTGGGCTTGAGAGGGTGAATGGGATTTCTCGGCTCTCAGTTTTGCTGTAAATCTGTAAATCTAAAACTGCTTCTAAAAAAGTGCAGTAAATCTTCGTTTCTTCCTTTCTTTTTCTTCTTTTGATTCCTCTGGCTCCTGGATGGGTAAGGACTGGCGTGAGA
Source organism: Aplodontia rufa (assembly GCA_004027875.1). Taxonomy (NCBI): domain Eukaryota; kingdom Metazoa; phylum Chordata; class Mammalia; order Rodentia; family Aplodontiidae; genus Aplodontia; species Aplodontia rufa. Next base: position 15,653 of record PVKS010024989.1, on the reverse strand, counting down.
TGCAGGGGGAAGCAGAGTGGCGAGGCTGGTGGGTGCGTTGCGGCAGACCAGCGAGGACACGGGTGGGGGTGCGTGGGGGTGCTGACTCAGATGGACAGATTCACGGCGTCTTCGGTGATAGACTGGACAGACGTGCTGGTTCTGGGTTGGGCCTTGTCTCTGTTCATTGCCTCCTGTGTCTTCCTTGCCCACGACCTTTCCTTCTAAATTGTTCAGCTTCTGCCTTGAACAAAGGGACGGTCTCACGTCCCTTTCACTTTTCTACATAACCTGCACATTCCCTCTGCTGTGGGACACACACGTCCTGAGATTGCCAGTGAAGTCTGTGTCCTCCAAGTTCTGGCATCAGTCAGGGTGGGCTCAGTGTTGCTGCAGTGACGATCTTTTAGCATCTCAGTAGCCTTGTGAGGCAACCCCTGGCTGATAGAGCTCTGCCCAACAGGGGGCGCTGCGCTCCTCAGGGCGCTCAGGACTCAAGGTGGACTGGCTCCCCTTTATTTAGGCTGTGCATTGCAGAACAAATGGCTTCCTAAGCTTCTTTGGTGGGGAAAGGAGACTAGTGTCACCCAGGATCTTCTCTGTCCAGTGTCCCTGCCACTTGTGGTATTTTTTTGGTTGGACTTAATCATGGTGGTCTTGACTTATACAGGGAAGCCTAGAAATGTAGGAGGCCACCTGCAGCATTTGGTGATGGGGGAATGAAGGCGAGGCCCAGGACCCTCGACCGGTGGGATCCAGAGAGCTGATGACGAGGACCCTCAGCTGTCCACGCAAGGAAAGTTTCCTTTACAGAGGAAATGCCAGCGGCTCAGGAAGAGGCCATTTCTCCTCTTCCTGCTTCTTTCTTGGTCAGCTCACCATATTTAGCAATCGCCTAGTTTACTTAGGGTAGTATTTGAGGGTGGCAGCCGGCCTCTGTGCCCAGGGTCAGCCCTGCACTCCCCCCCTCCCTTTCCCTAGCCCAGGAAAGCTTGAAACAGCACTGTGCTCGCCCGTCCTGTTGTGGCGCCCTTCAAGGGTGCGGTGATGCTCGTCCCGTGTCACTCCTCCTCCAGGCTGACCCGTGTAAGTCATATCATAGACCTAGTGTGACTTCCCAGTGACTCAGACATCACTTCCCGTGCCCACACTGTGGGTGAAGTTCAGAGCTGCAGTGCTAGCAGAGGAAGCAGAGGAGCTCTCCAGGAGGACAGAAAGTACCCAGGGGTTCCATAAGGTCAGAGACAGCCAGCTGTGTGCAGAGTCTAAGCTCTTCCAGGCTTTGACAAAGTCTTTTTTTTTTTTTTTATATGGGTTTGACCCCAGGGGTGCTTAACCACTGAGCCATATTCCTAACCTTTCTTATTTTCATTTTGAGACAGGGTCTCACTAAGATGTTTAGGGCCCCACTAAATTGCTGAGACTGGCCTCCAATTTGTGATCCTCCTGCCTCAGCCTCCTGAGTCATTGGGATTACAGGGGTGTGCCTCTACACTTGGCTTTTCCAGTCTTTATAATTACTTCTTATAACATCTGGGAGGATGTGTTAGAAAGGAAGGGGCAATGACTAAAGAGGACACCTCACCACTGGGGCAGGCACCATCCATCTGCTGAGGCCCAAACAGGACAAAGGACAGAGGAAGAGCAAATTCTCTCTTTACGTGAGCTGTGACAGCCGCCTCTTGAGGTCTTTGGGCTTGAACCGAACCACCACCAGCCTTCTTGGGTCTCTAGCTTTCAGACTGCAGCAGGTGGTCTTCTTTGTTCCCATAGCTGTGCGAGCCTGTTCCCACGATAATCATGCAGCCTTTTGTCTCCGTTTCCCTGGGGAACCCTGACTTGCAGGGTGTGAAGGGCGCGTGGTCATAAGGGCTGGCTGTCCTTCCAGATGTTTCTGTAGCTGGACCCCTCTCCTAGGGAAATCTGCTCACCTCTGTCCCTTCTGCATGCAAGCCTCAGGGGCATCTCATGAGCAACCCTCCTGAACCAGCTGGGTCCCCGAGCTCTGCAGCAGGCCAGCCGTGATCCTGAGCCTCTCTCTTCGAGCAGCCCCTGCGTGGGAGGTGTGCTACCCACGTTCCTTTAGCAGCTGGACAAATGGAGGCAAAGATGGCTGCAGAAGCTCTGGCTCTCCTAGTGGACAGGAATGGGGTGAATTTAGAGGCTCCGGCCTGAGTCAACCCTAGGCTCCTGGATGGAGCAGGAGATGGCTGCTAAGGAGCAGGACACCAGGGAGAGGAGATGGCTATTCAAGAAACGAGAGCACAGTGTGTTGAAAGCCATGGCAGGCAAGGGTGGGGGGCCTGGAACGGGCCTCATGGCCTTGGGAAGGACAAGTTCCCTTAGCCCTGATCCACACGAAGTCCCCAGGGAGCACATGGACCAAAGGTTTCAGAATGCAGAGTTGGCAGGTGTGAGTGGACAGGGCTCACAGCACAAAGTGGTACTGTCCCGGCCTGCAAGGCTGCCAGCACTTTAGTTTTGTAGGGCGAGAAGGACGTGGCCCCAGATTCCAGGGCGTGGGGCTGGGCTGGTTGTGGACGCCCCAGGAGCAGCATGTGACCTCTTAGAGCCTCCTACGCTTGTCCTTGGCTTCTCCTTCCTGGGTCTATTACCTCCAGGCTACAGTAGCAAGGGGCCTACGGGGAGGCAAAGAACAGTCTGGAAGTTTCAAACGAGCCGGCTATAGAACGCAAGTCCTGCGAGTGTCAATATTACTTTTGAGCCAGCACATGGGGGATCTGATTTCTTCAGTGCAGTAGTAACGGACAATTCTTCCGTGTTAACGACTTGGTAGAAACATTTCCTTCATGTTGAAGTCACCGCGTTGACCGTGAAGAAAGACGTCTAGATCCTGGCTTTATTTTATTTTTTTTAAAGAGAGAGACAATGAGTGAGAGAGAGAAAGAGTCAGTTTCACTTTGTCATCTGGCTTTGGTTTTGCTCCACTTAGGGGTGTACGTGGTGCTGGGGTTTGAACCTGGGTCCTTGTGCATGCCAGGCAAGCACTCTAACCACCGAGCCACCGCTCCAGCCCTGAATGCTGGTTTTAATATTAATAACTGACCTCAGAAGGGAAAAGGGAGCATGGCCTCGTGGGCCCTGTGTTTGTCACAAGGAAGGGAAATCACTAACGGGTTTTTTTTGATGATGCTAGCAGCATGCCCCGTGTACTAGGGTGCTTTAAAACTCTTGCCATGGCTTGAAACATCATGGCTCTATCTCCACAAGTGAAATAATAGATTCTTGTTAGTTGCTGGAATAGGATTTTGATTTTAACCTGAAAGCTCGGGTTCTGAAGTCCAGATGCCCTCTGCATTTCACCCCACCCCTGCCTGCAGGACGCTGGGCAGCCTTGCGTGCCTCTCAGAGCCTCTGATGTCCTCTGTGCAGAATGAATATAATTTCTTCAGGAAATAAACTCACGTGGAAGCACTCAGATGAACAAAATAGCTCTCTTACTTTTTTTTTTAATACATATTTCTGTCTCATCTAATTGCCTAGGTCAAAAGTTTGCTTGGCTAATGGAAAAAAGGAGATCTGACTTTCCACGTGGGACAGATTCCCCAGCCATGCTTCGTATGTAAGTCTGCTCCTGATCATTTGGCTGTGGCCCATTTGAGTACTGAAAAGGGGGAGATGAATTTTAGGTACGAGGGACATGGGGAAAGACTCCTGCTTGCCAGGCACCAGGGCAGCCAGAGAGCCCTGGCGGGTGTGTGTGGGGGGGGCTGGTGCAACTTCAAGACTACGTTTCCCAGCGGCCCTTGCAGCTGGGAGCCATTGGTGGGGTGTGGGTGGAGGTGGTGTGAAGTTCTGGAGGTTGCTTGGCTGGGTGGCACAGCCCCCTTCTGCCTCCCTTTGTCCCTCTTGGTGGAACATGGTTGTGATGGTGGGAACCACAGGTGACCTTAAACTGGGTCACATGCTGAGCCAGAAGACCCATGGGGCCACCGTATTGGTCCTGGACATCTGCTTTCTGTCTTCTGTGTGAGAGAATAAGCCTTCCTCTCTTTCAATTTCCTTTTGTTTTGTGTTGGATCCGGTCTGCCATAGGCTGAATTCACTTCCTAACAAATCTGTCTCTGAATTCACTTCCTAACGAATCTGTCTGCCACACTGTTCACGCCCCAAGGTAACTGGGGCAAAGTAGATCTGTTCAAGGGTCCCTTCCTCTTCAAGTGCCACCCAGGCCTGGAGGTGGTGTGTTCATCTCTGTTCTGAAGCCACCTGGTGGTTAGTGGCCAAAGTTACAACTGCTGTCAGCCCGTGAGCACCTCTGTGCAAACTGGGAGAGGTGACCCTTTCCCGCGATGCCGTCCTGCCGTCTGCCAGAAAGATGTCTCATTGCAATTGACCACGTGCGATTGAGACGAACGTGTCCTTTAGAAGTGGCCCTTGCACGTGATGCCCCCTTGGGTCAGTGGGTGCTGTTTGCCTGTGGGTCTCTGCTCAGGCCCCTGTGACCTTGGACTTCTTCTCCAGGCCTTCTGCCCGTACCCAGCACTGGCCTTAGAGCAGCCAGGTGGGAAGGTGGACGTGGAAATGGCTGAGACTGTGAGGTGGGATGGAGGACCGGCTACAGCTAGTTTCTGGCTATTGATTCCTTTTTATTGAGCCACTCATTTGGACTAGCACATTGGCAAGAGCCCTGCCTGTAACAGGTCCCCTGGCAGGCTCAGGGTGTATGGGGGCCGGCTGTGCAGGAGAGGGTGACCCCCACCTCTTTCCAGAGCCGTCTGGGGGCCTGAGCTCCTCAGGTAACCTGTATTGCTGTTGTGTGAATAAGATGGATGGGATCCCATACACAGAAGGGGAAACTGAGGCCCTGATTTTGTGCCCCTTAAACCATCTTCAGGCCAGTTTGCAGCACAGGCCTGAGCGTAATCCTTGGTGTTGTTAGTGATCTGCCCACACCTCTCCTGCTCACCCGCTGTGGATTATCAGGATTACAGGCACATGCCTGGCCCCGGAGGGAAGGGTCAGCTGGGATAGCTGGACTTCATCAGAGGCCAGCTCTGGTCTCAAGAAACGAGCTCTGACACAGAAGGGGTTTGTGGAACTTTGAAAGTTACCACATTTGTTGTGAGAGAGTCACTTGCTCTGGAAAGAATTTGGCTCCTGCTCTGTATTTTTTTTTTTTTTTAAAGAGGGAGAGGGACTGTGTGAGAGAGAGAATCAACTTTTATTTCTTTTATTTAGTTTTTCATGTGACTTTCATTGCTCCGACTCTTCCTTGTGTATGTGGTGCTGGGGTTTGAACCTGCGTCCTCACACAAGCAAGGCAAGCGCCGAAACCACTGAGCCGCTGAGCCACTGCTCCAGCCCCAGATTAGGTTTTAAAGAGGCATCAGCCTGCTGGCCAAGGCTGAATCTTATTACGGTTTCATGCACACAAGATGTTATGATTCAGTAAGGAAATTAAACACAGCATATATATATATATATATATATATATTTTTTTTTTTTTTTCAGGGCTGAGGACCAAACTCGGGGCCTTGTGCGTGCTAGGCAAATGCTCTGCCACTGAGCTAAATCCCCAACCCTAAACTATTAATGCCTTATCAAGTCATAGGCAAGCAGTAAGATGAGCGCTGTTATATTCCAGGTAGCCCCCGGGAGATCTGTGCCCACCAAGTCCCTACTGCTCGGCCCAGGAAAGAGCATCTGAGCTTTCCTCTTGAATCGCCTGGGAGTCCAGCCTCCCTAAATGCCCACAAGATCCCCAGGTGGCTGAGGCCAAAGATGCACCTCATTTCTTGCCCCTCTTGGGTCCCCGCCTGGCTTCAAATGACTTCAGGCTGTTTCCAGAAAAAAGCTCCCGCCAAAAGATCATGTGCCACTGCACAGGGTGCTGTCATGTGAGCAAGGGACGCTGTGTGTGCGGGAGCTCAGGGCCACTCACAGCACGGGGAGGGAAATCCAAATTCAGGTGAGCTTTCCAAAGGCAGCTTCAAAATGAGCGGCCCCGCAGAGGGTGAGCACGGTCTCTGCTTGTGCTCCAGCCTGGGGGAATGAATGGAATCTGCCGCCCTGATGGCAAGCCTGAGGCTATGAGACAGGAGGGTGTGTTCCCATGTGTTCGTCCTGGATGGAACTGGAGTCCGAGCTGGAGGAGGAACTTCAGACTTTTGTTAATATTGAAAGTCTCCTTATGAGCCTGGTATGGTGGCTCACGCCTGTGATCCCAGTGACATGAGAGGCAGGAGGATGCCAAGCTCGAGGCCAGCCTCAGCAACTGAGCGAGGCCCTTAGCAACTTAGTGAGATCCTGTCTCAAAACAAAAAATAAAAAGAGGGAGGGGGCTGGAGCGGTGGCTCAGCCTGGGATGGCCTGGGATGTGCGAGGATGTGGTTCGAACCCCAGCACCAGGTATATAACAGTGTCAGAGCAACGAAAGCCGCATGAAAAACTAAAATAAAATTGATTCTCTTCTCTCTCTCTCTCACTGTCCCTCTCTCTTTAAAAAAATAAAAAATAGATAAAATAAATAAAAAGGGCTGGGGATGTGCTTAATTGTTAAGCACCCCTGGGTTCAATCCCCGTACAAAAGAAAAAAAAGCCTCCTTAACGAATCAAGTGCTTTGTAAATATTTTGACTAGGGAGAGAAGATGAATCACAGATAGAAAGGATTGATTTTCATTGAAATACACATGTGTAAAAATTAAAGAAGGCCAGGGGGGAGGAAACATTTAGCCCGGGGCTTTCTGGGTGATTCAGAATCGACATGCTGGGGTGGCTGCAGAAACTTCCATCGATTTGGTTGTGATGTCTCAGCCTATGCTAGGTCGGCGGGTTCAGGGTTCTGATGTCTGTAAGGCCCAGCAAGAAGACAAGACACCAGGAATCCAAGAAGACATGGGCCTCCTGGAGACCTGGAGTGGGCAGGAAGGGTGCCTGGGGCTGCTCCCCGTGTCCACCCTCCTTCAGATGCAGGTGCACCCTGGAGGGCCGTCAGGACCTGGGAGGGCCCCAGCCTGCTCTCCGCTTTTGTATATCAGCCACCCCAGCTACGGTCCTCCTCCTCCTCCTCCTCCTCCTCCTCCTCCTCCTCCTCCTTCTCCTCATTATTATTAAGAGAGAGGGACAGTGAGAGAGAGAGAGAGAGAAAGAGAGACTCAGTTTTATTTAATTTCTCATGTGGCTTTCGTTGCTCCAACACTTTGTTGTGTACGTGCTGCTGGGGTTGGAACCTGTGTCCTCACTCAGGCCAGGCAAGGGCCAGCACTGCTGAGCCACCGCTCCAGCCTTAAGGTGCTTCTTTGTAGCAGCCCATGTGGACCAAGACAGGGAGGGAAGGGGCCACGGTAAACAAGATAAAGGCATCTCATCCGAGGGTGAGAGAGAAGGGAAAAGACAGTAGCCACTCACATCCGAGTCTGTCTCCGGAAGCAGAGTGGCTCGCAGGGTGGGAAAGAAGGGAGTCGGCTGCTCCCACCGACTTCTGCCTGATGTCTTGGTAGACTGTTTTCTTGTTTGTTTTTTTCAGATGGACACAAAATTTACTTATAAAATACAAAAAGAATACATTTTAAAAGTGAAGTTTAGTGTGTGCCCTGCCCCGTGATCACCCCAGAAAGCCCCCTCGTGCCCCTTGTAAGTAAATCCCTCACAGCGACCCTCTCCCCGGCTTCCCCCAGCCCAGTGGCACCCTGTCCTAATCTGTACCTCCACAGAATACTCTTGTGTGCTCTTAAGACTCCTGCGAATGGAATTATGTAGAATGTACTCGGTGCGTAGGGCTTTAGTGTCATGTGATATTTAAGAAAGTACCCACTTGTGCAGTGTTGGCGGGACTGCAGATTACTATACCACTGTGGAAAGCAGGATGGAGATTCCTCAGAACACCCGGGATGGAACAGCGTAGGACCCAGCTCGCCTACTCCTGGGTATTTATCCGAGGAGCTAAAATCAGCATACTGTGGGGGCGCAGCCACATCAATGCTTACAGCAGTGCGATTCACGTCGCCAATTTACGGGTCAGCCCAGGTGCCATCCACAGCCGACGAACAAAGAAAAGGTGTTGTACTCAGCCAGGAAAGAGGATGAAGTTAGGGCTTCTGCTGGCAATGGACGGAACCGAGGACATCGTGCCTAAGGAAATAAGCCAGAAAACCAAGGGCGGAGTGCTTTCTCTCATGTGGGAAAGCCAGAGCAAAACTAACTAGAGAGAAGCGCAGGGGTCAGTTGTCATCAGGATACCGGAAGATCCACGGAGTGGCAGGGAGGAGGGACGGGAAAGGGGAGGACACAGAATGAGCGCAATGATATCACACGGTGCCCGCATATAAACGCACCAGGGCGAATCCCGCCTTTATGAGTATGTAGAAGGCACCAATCACAACAAATAAATAATAAAAGAGCAAAAGGAAGGTCAGTGGCCTTGAGGAGGGAGAAGGAGGGGAGGGGCGAGGAGGGAAGGGGTAGGCAGGGACTGCGAGGGAGTCGCTCAAACTCCATGCACGTACGATTTTGTCACAACGAACCCAGCCAGGATGCAGAATGGCAATGCTCAAAAAGAGCAGAGCTGCACCCGCATCCACCTGGAGGCTTGGACACCCATCCCTCCACCCATCCCTCCAGAACCTGGACAGCCCGTAAGGTCAGGACCGGATCTGACCACAAGCCGGCCGACCCTTGGCTGCCCAGGACTGCAGCAGCCCGAGCTGCGCTCCTGCCCCGGAGAGAGTTGGAGGAGAGCTCGCTGCGACCTTTGAACCCAGGAGGTATAGTCCCAACCACAAGGCCTTGTGGACGGGGTCCCTCCTCGCTGCAGAACTGTAGGTTCCGTGTGAGTCTTTGGTTTGGCGTGAAGAGTGCCAGACTCTGGAACCCTCCGTGACCCTGAATGTTGCTTGAGGGGAGTGTGTGGCACTGCCCAGTGGCTGCCCAGGCTTGGAACCAAGGAGGGTGTCCTTCAGTGCCCAGGCAGGCAGCGGGAGAGGGAAACACCACGATGCCTTTAGCCCTCGCAGCTCACCTCTCAGTCTCATAGATAAGACAGCTGGGGTTCAGCTGCAGTTTGTCCAGGGATGTGGGGTTGGTGCCAGAGAGGATTCTTAACCACCGACGACCGTGTACGGACGATCTACAAAAGACAGTGCCAGGTGAGCCATTGGCTAAGGGAAAGCCTCACAATGTGCCTATTTTACCCCACATTCTATCCTTGATCTAGGAGGGTGGACCAGCGCAAAAAAAGCAGATAAACGTCCTTACTCTGCTGGTGCCCTATGGACAGGACAGACGAGGAACAAAGTGAGCCAGTATAGAGTGTTCTGGAAGGTGAGACGTTCTGTACACAGGACGGGGAAGAAGCAGGGGCACAGTGACAGGGGGCTTGCAAGAGTAGGTGATTTGACTGGGAAAAGGTTCACGAGAAGGTGGCATCTGAGGACAGACTTGAAGGAAGTGACAGCATGCACCTGGGCTGGGGTGAGCATTGTCAGTGAGGGGGTGGCCGTGCAAAGGCCCTGTGGCTGTCGTGCGTCACGGGAGAAACTGCAGATATTAATCCTCTGGGCCATGCACAAACACTGCTTCCTGGAGGAGAGCCTTGGTGTCCCCTCTCTCTCTGCAAGAATCCCGCAACAGCGATTCAACCCACAGGTTTGCTGTTTGCTCTGCAGTAATTTGCAGGGGAAGGAACAGGGAGGGTGTGCGTGGCCATGTCCAATGATGACGCTGGGAGACCGGGACGCCGTTTTCCTTCTATCATCTATGTTTGCATATGTTGGAAATTTGAAAGAATTAAGAAGAAACCTCTCCTGACCCGTTTCCTCCTCCCTCTGATGTCAGCGTCCACTGCTCCGCAGCTGTCTCTGGTCACTGCCTCCAGTTCTTCCCTTGAGCCTTCTAGCATGCTCTCTTCTGCAGTGTCTGCTGTGCTGTTGCTCCTGTCAGTTACAAGAGTAAAAACAGCGTCTCCAGGACGTCATCTGTCATTCGCATGCTCCTTGGCTCCCTCGAATGCTGGTGATTTTTGGGTGGCTGTGTATGGAGGGCAAGATATGGTTGTATTTTCTTAAGCGGTGTTGGAATTAGGGGATGGAGCTAAGTTGGGATCTGGTTGATCATTTCCAGGTTCACTAGTGAGTGTTTTACGGCAGGTCCAGAGCAGCGTTTGGCTCAGGGATAATTTAGCCCTTTCTTGCTGGGGATTTGTCCCTCTGCCGTGTGATCCGAAGCTGCTCAGGCTGGACAGTGGCAATGAATACCCTTCTTAACTCCGAGGACCATCCAGTCTCACCTGTTTCAGTGACTCTGTCCCTAGCCTTGTGGGCGTTTTTTCTTTTATTGGTGCATTATAGTTATGCATGCAGTTGGGTGCATTTTGATAAAATCACATATGCATGGAATTTGATCTACTTCATTTCAGTCCCCAGTGCCCCCTTTCCCTCCCTCCCCCCATTTTCCTCCCTCTATTCTATTGGTCTTCCTTTCACCCATTTGTTCATTCATTTTTTTTTAGAAAGAACAGAGAGAGAGAGAGAGAGGAGAGAGAGAGGGAAAGAGAGCGGCAATTTTTATTTAGTTTTTCATGTGACTTTCATTCCTGCAACACTTGGTTGTGTATGTGGTGCTGGGGTTTGAGCTCGCGTACTCATGCATGCCAGGCAAGTGCCGTAACTGCCGAGCCACCGCTCCAGCCCCTCTTAATTCATTTTTGATTGATCCTTATTACTTTATTATTATTATCTGTACCAGGGGTTGAACACAGGGGTGCTTATCCATTGAGCCACATCCCGTTTTATTTTTTCATATTCAGACAGGGTCTCACTAAGTTGCTTAGGGCCTTGCTAAGTTTTTGAGGCTGACCTCAAACTTGCAATCCGCTCTGCAGGCTCTCTCTCCATGCTTCCAGTTATTTCCATGTCTGTGCAGAAGTTTCCTAACTTGACGGCCTCCCCGTGACTGATTCTTGTTTGTATTTCTTGAGCTTTAGGGTCTTGTTAAGGAAGTGCGCGCTGGCTCCTGTAGGACGGAGTGTGGACCCTGTGTTTTCTTCTAGCTGTTGTAAGGTTTCTGGTCTGATTCCTAAGTATTTGATAAATTTTGATGTGACTTTTGTGAGCTATAGAGATCTAGTTTCACTCTTCGGCATAGGATATCCAGTTTCCCCAGCACCACATCTTTAAAAGGCTGTCTTTCTCCAACTTACATTGTTTTGGTCCCTTGCAAAGTGTCAGGTGGCTGTAGCTAGGTGGATTTATCTCTGCATCTTCTATTCTATTCCACTGATTTTCATGTTTACGTTGATGCCAATCCCGGGCTGGTTTTGCCACTAGGGCTCTGCAGTGTAATCTGAGATCAGGTTCTGTGACGTCGCTAGCGTTACTCTTCTTGCTCAGGATGGCTTTGGTTATTCTGGGTGTCTTAATTCTTCCAAGTGGAATTTTATCCCAAACACGCACACATCAGGATTTGGTGAAGCTTTGAGGGGATCCACGCAGATCTCCAGGACCTCGCTTTCCGAATGTCAGCCTCCTCTCTCTCCCCAGCCTCCCTGAGCCCTGGTCTCTCCCCTCATCTAAGGCTGACCCCGGGGCTCAGGTGGGGCTGCTCCCCACTTGGTAAGCTGGGTTGACTGTGGGACTCCCCTTGCCTATGTCCCTGCTGTCAGGGATCACAGACCTGAACTGCTGGCTGTCCAATGTCAGAAAAAACTGGTTTCTCAAGTTTTGTGCAATTTGACCAGTTGTTTATGTTGGGGTAGGGGACAATTCTTGTAGCAGCTAATCCTTCATGTTGAGAGCAGAAGTCTCATGCTATAAACAGCAACAACAAAAAATCAACTGTAAAAGAATTAAAGATATATATATATATATATATAATTTTCTAAAACAAGACTGGCTATAAAGGAAAAGATTAAATTCAGCTATATTATGCATAAAAGCTCTTTAAGAAAGTAAAGACCTGGGGGCTGGAGCGGTGGCTCGGCAGTTATAGTGCTTGCCTGGCATGCGCGAATACACGAGTTCGAATCCCAGCACCACATACCCAACGAAGTCTTGGAGCAACGAAAGCCATGTGAAAAACTCAATAAAAATTGATTCTCTCTGTCTCTTTCTCACTGTCCTTCTCTCTTAAAAAAATTTACATTTTTGTAAAGACAAGTGGTATAGCTCTATATCTGTATCTCTTATAGGTGTGTAATGTAGAAGAATCAAGAGACTGGGGAGCTGGCATTGTGGGGGAAACTCTGATTAAGACCAAATGCATGTCATATTGTCACTTCACACGCATTTAAGATTCATTGGCAACTCAACTCCTTAATAAAAATTAAAAAGAAAGAAAAGAAAAATAGTGGAAAGTGAATTGTAAGAGAAATGCAGTATGTCAGTATTTATGAGCTAGAGTTGCAAGCTACGGCCGGAGGTATTTGTAAAGGCTAAGGAGTGTTGATGTTGCTGCTGGGAATGTAACTTGTTACCGTTTCTTTGGAAAACAGAATCGCTTTACCTGAGAGTTAAACTCTCATATATGCAACCACCTGGTGGTTCCTTTTCTACGTATCCACCCGGAGAAAGCATTACCCACCTGTAGGAGCCGACCTGTACGGAACTCTCGTAGCTACACTCTTCCTACAGTGAAGAGCTGGATTCAACTCAAACGTTCATGAGAGGGGAGATGAAAAATCCGTATGGTGCTGTCACAAGATAGAATGTTAAACAGGTGGAACAAAACCCACGTCCTTTTAAAGGCTGCATAGAGATGCATTAAAGTCGAATATGAAGGAAATGAATGAACAGATAAACAGCCACAAGGAGGCCACACAGAGCTCTGTGGAGTGTGTCATGAGTCAACAGGGTCCCCTCAGCCCCAAGAGGCTTTTAAGAAGGAGCAGAAGTAGGAAGAGAGGTAGTAGTTGGAGAGAGAGGGGCTTCCAACTCCAGCAGCCAGTGACCCCATCTGAGTTGCGGTGTGGGGCTGGCTGGGGTGACCTGCGCAGGGTGAGGAGCAGCATCGGGGCTGAGGCCAGTGCAGCAAAGACCCTCTGTGAATGCTGACACCACCAAGCTGCCGGCTGATCGCTGGGTCCCTCCCTCCTTCCACCCACCGATCCCAGACAGTATCATGATAGTTGATGAAATTTAAATTCATACTGTACATTAAATATATATGTTAACTATATATATGTTAAATATATATGTTAAATATATATATGTTAAATTTCCTGAATTTGATCATCATTATACTATGATTATGTCAGATGATTCTTTGGTGTGTGATGTACTTACTAAAATATCAAGAAGCAAAAGGCCTGGTACAATGGTTCACGACTGTAATCTCAGCACAACTTGGGAGGCTGAGGCAGGAGGATTGCAGGTTTGAGGGCATCCTCAGCAACTTAGTGAGGCCCTAAGTAACTTAGTGAGGTCCCGTTTTAAAAAAATAAAAGAGGGATCCTGGGGATGTAGCTTAGTGGTAGAGCACACCTGAGTTCAATCCCCAGTGCCCCTCCAAAAAGTTAAAGGGCAACAGACTTTTGAATGGTTTAGCAAAAATCAAGAGCATAAAGGTGTGAAATGGTAGCAAAGGCTGAATCTTTGGTTGTTCATCATTGTGATCTCATGGCTATTCTTTTTGTTAAAGAGAGAGAGAGAGAGAATCAATTTTATTTAGTTTTTCATGTGCCCTTCATTGCTCTGACACTTCATTGTGTATGTGGTGTGCGTTTTGAACCTGTGTCCTCCTGCATGCCAGGCAAGTGCGGTAACCAACGAGCCACTGCTCCAGCCCCTCGTAGTTATTCTTTAGATTAAAGAGTTTCAAGATAAAAAGTTAAAAAAAAAGGAAAAAAGAAAAAAGAAATGCACAAAAAGAGTGAAGTCCTAGCCTTAAATTTTTTTTTTTGTTTCTGAGACTTCCAGATTTATGGCTAATATATAACTAATGACGAAATACAGGCAGATGGAGTGCGACTTCGCACCAAGCCGGCTGGGTGTGTGGCGAGCAAGCTTTGGGTTGGAGACAAGCGTAAGAGTCTCTTTGGTTTCAGGGGTCCCCAGGAAATGCACCCACTAGAGCTGTCATTTGAAGTGTTGCTAAGGAAGCAGGTTTGGAGAGTCACGAGGAAAACCAACCAGCCCTGAGCTCACACGTGCTGAGGGGTGTGGACGGTGCGGTCAGTAGTGGGGAGTTCACGTCACCCTCATCTGTACCATCTGCACAGCCTGGGTTCAGGCCAAAGCTGAGTTTCCTTCTCTTTGGGTCCAATGAGGGCTTAAAGATGAGATGGCTTTGGGTACACAAGAAATTAAACTTTGAGGGTTGCAGTGATTCCAAATGGTTGATCTCAAGAACACCTAAGGAAAAAGGGGTCACTGAGGTGCGAACCCAGAGATGCTAACACTGGATCACCCAAATCCCACCCCTGGCTACGCTGCATTGGTCCTCAAATCTAAATCCTGTGCTCATTCCAGAGTTTTTCTGGGATTACTCATGGGGTCAGGAACCTCCCGCTAGACAGGATATTGGGCAAAAATGCTTCCTATGAAGACCAGTAAATATTTAGCATATGTTATCAAGAAAGGCAACACGGTGAGCCTGAGAAACTTAGATTTCGTGCAGTAGGTCACAATAGAGCAAAACACTGAAAATGTGGCAGGCAGGACTGAGATCCACAGCGGAGGCCTCGCCCCTCTCGGTGGCATTAAGACGGCAGATAACAACCTGCTGGCAAGGATGTGGAGAGCTGCTGGGGGGGTTGTAAAGTGGGGTGGCTACTTTAAAACCTGCCTGGTGACCCTCAGGCAGTCCAGCAAGGTCACCCTAGGACCCAGCCAGGCCACTGCTGGCTCCACACCCCACAGAGGCGAAGACTTGTGCTCACACGGACACAGAACCTGGGCACGCATCCTGGACACTGGCACAGCTGTCAGAGAAGGAAAGATCTGGAAGACCAACCAGCACGAGGAAAGGCTGGGTGTGAGCAGGAGGAGACATAAGAAGACTTTCTGCACGCTTGCCGTGCTCAAGGGCACTCTGGAGGGTGCCCTCCCTGATGGGGAGGCTGGGGCAGAGCGAGTAGGGAGGTAGGGAGGCGTTGTTTTTTTTTACAGAGAGAAAGGGAGAATCAATTTTATTTAGTTTTTCACATGGCCTTTGTTGCTCTGACTTTTTGTTGTGTGTGTAGTGCTGGGGTTCGAACCCATGTCCTTGTGCTTGCTGGGCAAGCGCCGGAACCACGGAGCCACGGCTCCAGCCCCGTGGGAGGCCTCGTTTGATGGGAAGTTCCTTTCTCTACCCCGCTGTGTAGGATCAAGATGGGCTGGCTCATCACGCTGTGGGAGGAGCCGGGAAGACCCCCTCTTTTGCTGTCACCAACCTCCCAATAAACCCTCATTGTACAAACAGGGCAGGGCTGGAGGGACGCTCCCAGGAGGCAGGGGCTGGGGAGGGTCAATCCTTTATGACATGGGGATATCTTGCCAAAGGCTTTCCAGGGGGCTCTGTGGATTGCAGGGTGACCCCTGGTGAGGAGAAGGAGGGCCTGCTGCTCTTGCCTTCCCAACAGTTCCAAGTGTCCCTGACTCTTGGGGCTCCTGTAGGGGTGTGCTGGTAAGCATTTAGCAGCCACTTCGCAAAACAGGACAAAAACAAAAATACAGAAAAAGTCCACCAGAAGCCTTAACCAAAACCAACAATAAAAAACCCACCAACCTCAAAAAAA
>PVKS010024988.1:0-30404 GCA_004027875.1 Aplodontia rufa | reverse complement strand
GTTCCCCCCTATTCCCACTCTCCAGTCTCCTATGAGTTCTTCATATACCCTCCCCCCTCTCATCCCCCTCCCTACGCCTCCAAGTATCCTAGGGAGCCATCCCCCTATTACTCTGAGAATCATTCATTTTGAAGTATTGTTAGGTTAGCCGTCTACCCTACTGCTTCCCCATATATTCTAGCATCCACAGATGAGAGAATTCGGCCCTTGAGTCTCTGGGATTGGGATACTTCACTAAGCATAATTCTTTCCATCTCCATCCATTTGATATCAAAAGCCATAATATCATCTTCTTTAATGGCCGAGTAGTATTCCATTGTATATATGTACCAAAGTTTTTGTATCCACTCGTCGAGTGAGGGGCATCTGGGTTGGTTCCATAGTCTCGCTATAGTAAATTGAGCTGCTATAAACATTGATGAAGCCACATCACTATAATACGCTGATTCTAAATCTTTTGGGAAAATTCCCAGGAGTGGGATAGCTGGGTCGTAAGGTGGTTCCATCCTTAATTTTTTGAGGATTCTCCACACTGCTTTCCATAGTGGCTAAACCAGTTTGCAGTCCCACCAGCAGTGTAACAGTGTTTCTCTTTTCCCACAGCCCCTCCAGCATCTGTCGTGGTTTGTATTTTTCATTTTTGCCACTCTAACAGGAGTGAGGTGGTATCTCATTGAAGTTTTGATTTGCATTTCCCTTATAGCTAACGATGTAGAGCATTTTCTCATATATTTATGGGCTTTCTGAACTTCCACTGGAGACAAGTTCCTTTTGAGATCTTTAGCTTGAGATATCCATTTAACACGGGGGTTCTTCTGGGGGAATCATAGAATCACGGGGAATTCAAGGATGGCATCCATGACATGGCATCAGCCTTGGCTAACTATGTAAATATACATTTGTTCTTGATTGTTTGATAATGATTCCCCCTCAATTGTAACTCCATATTCATCTAATAAAAATAAATAAATAAATGAATAAAAAGTGAACACCCTGATGGAATAAGAGGCCGTTGAAAATAGGAAAAAGTTGTCAGCTTTCACCAGTCCAAACACATGAGCCAACAGGCAGAGTTATCCAAAAGAAAAATCGGCCTTAGATAAATAAGCATCTTAGACCAAAAAGAGGCAGCGGAATTCTTCCAGAGTTGCCCTTCTCTTGAATGAACCTGTCACTGGCTTCCCGTTACCTGCCAGGGTCATGACCTCTTGTTATACCCAATGGTGAACTGCTACAAAGCTTCCTTATGGGTAAGACCACCTTGCTTCCGAGTCTTGGTTCAAAGACCTCTCTGAAGTTCACTTAAATTCCTGGGCTTCTTTCACCCCATTTATCTCAGACCAGCCCCACCCTCTTTCTATGAGAACAGAAGTAACGGTTGCTGCGTACTTCAATGACTGGTACTGTCCTGGTGTTTGTGATCCACGCTCATGAAGATCAAGAGTCTATAACAATTCCCTGTTCTTTGGGTAGAAACATCCAACAGAGCATGATAGAATGCAGGTTGAAATGCCAGCTCTCATTCTCTACCACTTGTTAGCTTTGTGGACTTGGGCCAATCCCTTTCCTTCTCAGGTGTCAGTTTACCTAGACATAAATGAGGCATTTGGACTAGATCAGTGACCTTGACACTTTGTTTAATTACAAGCCTCAGTAAATAAGAGATTGACCATTGCAATCCATTGTGCACACACATACTTGGAATAAATGTTTTACAAAACAATACCTTATCTACTGTATAAGAACCACTTCCATCTACTCCATTCTGTTCACTGAAAACAGAGGAACTGCAAGTTGGACATGCCTCACTAAATTGATTTCATCACTACCAGTGAGTCACGAACAGCAACTGGAAAAAACAAAGGACTGGATGATTCCAAGCCTGTGACCCTGTCAGTCTACATTAGATGATTGTTATAAGCCCTTTTGTTTTTCCCCTTGAGATTTAAGATTGAGAAAACTCTGAAAGAAAAAAAAATCAGTAAAAGCCCACTGTTGACAGCTGCAGCCAAATGCAGTCTGAAATCCAGAGATGGGGCTCATGCCCCTGGCTGCAGGCCCAGGGTGGGCACCCCCTGCCCAAGAGCACCTTCTTTTTCCTCTAAAATCACAAGTTCAACTTTTGTTGAAACTATTCCCAGCCTTAGCCCAGAACCTTTCAAGCTAAGAAGCTTGCAGAACTGCATTTATTGAAAATTGCAAACATCTCTCTGTATGGTTTTTGCATTGGGTGTAAATATGTAAGGAATTCATGCAGATGTCCTACATCACAGAGGTATGGCCACCTGAATACACTCCCAGGGGTTGGAGCAGCAGGAGGGAATGGCCTAGAAACTGCCCCACTCACTGGGGTGAGCTAGGGCTGGGAAAGGACCAGACAGAGCTGGTCCTGGGGATGGGGAAACACTGTGTTTGAAGGTGAAGAGTTAGCAATTCTTCATTCCAGCAAATGCTGGCCAAGTGGGGAGTCCGGAGAAAGCTGCCCTCCAACCAGGGGGTGGTTCAGGAAACTGGCAGGACTCTGAGCCCTGCCAAGGGAGTTTGGTGGGAAGGCAAGCAGGGCCTCGGGGCTTGGGGACGAATCGGGTATAGTCGCTCTGTTCTAAGACTTGGAGCATGACGTGAGGCCAGTCCCCAAGCACTATTTGCAGAGAAAAGGGCCACTCTGGCGGGAATAGGAAGTCAGGTCTCAGGAAGGATGCACTGCTAAGCTCCTTGCAGAAAGTCCAAGGCTGGGGGGTCGGGAGGTGGGGACAGGGCTGCTGGTGGGGGAGAATGAAAGGCTGCGGAAGCAGGGTGGGCAGACCCAGCTTTCACTTTTGCACTCCTTAATGTGCACAATCAAACTCCACCACAGGCAACTGCATGTGAGTTCAGGGTGGGAGGGGCTTGTGTTCATCTGTGAAAATCAAATATAGCATCAATGAGTTCTTTTTTTTAAGAGAGAAAGACAGAGAGAGAGAGAGAGAGAGAGAGAATCAATTTTTACTGAGTTTTTCAAGTGGCTTTCGTGGCTCTGACACTTAGTTGTGTACATGGATGCTGGGGTTTGAACCCGTGTACTTGCGCATGCCGGGCAAGCGCCATAACCGCCGAGCCACCACTCCAGCCCCATCAATAACTTCTTTATCCCCCAAATGACAACCTGCACAGATGTGTTCCCAAACAACAGAATGTCTCGAATTAAAGTTGCATAAAAGCTCAATCTCTAGCTCATCAGTTCAAATAATAAATTCCATGTTTAATCGAATTGTACCTGCAACAAATCCAAGTTGCTCATCCCAAACTGCATAACAGAGTGAGCTAACATGGTCATGAGTCATTGTGACATTTGTCAAGCATCCTCCCTTTTGGAAATAAGTGGTAATAACACGTGGCTTTCTGCATGTGTCTTCTGTCAAGGACTCCTTTGCCCAGACAATCTCAAAACCCGCACACACTCAATGCTTGTGGCTCTTCAGTCTAATTAACTGAGAAGGTATAAAAGCTTTCCTATTCTCTTCAAAAAGGAGAATGACATGCCATCTTTAGATTCATGATTTTAAAAAGATCATTACTAAATTCAAAGAGGCAGTGCACCAATCACAGAGACGTTAAGGTTCCTTTTTGATCACTTTTATAAGCAGAGAAACATTTTAAGTTCTCAGAACCCTTGAATATTTAAAATACTAACTCTAAATCTTGTTCCTCACAGAGGGCAATAGGTAAGCCTACAGCACCTAAATGCCTCAAACATAATTACCTCCAGATATGAGCACACACATCCAAACAAACCATCACGTGTCACACGGCACTTTTGAAATTCTACTCAATTCCGAATAATTGAAGTTCATCTTTGAAATGGAACACTTCCTTTCTTCCTTGGGTCCTTTAAATCTTTCAGAGTGTGGGTCATTTGATATGTTATCCAGTTATTCCTGATCAGTCTTATGTGTAACATTTCTATAGCTACATACATAGAGTAATTCCCTAGCAAGGCACCACCAAGTTTTATGATGCCTACATGCCCGGGGCAGATAACGGAAACTTAACTGCTAAAATAAGTTCCTTGATTATCCTTTGCATTTTAAGACTGTGCTCTTAATAATGTCTCCCCTGTCTTCCCCTTAAACTTCAAGAATTCTGCAAACCCTGATAGGAAGTTTCTCCACCCTGGGTACGGTTCTCAGAAGTTTATTGGCCCATTGGTGAAGGTTTGAGTTCCTGTTCTCCAAGACCCCCACATTAACCACAAAGGAGACACTCTTAGCAAGTGATTTTACTTTTACCTCTGCTTATAGGTTCTTTGCCCTGAACCTATAGCTGGTGGGTGGCCTGACATCACATGTTAGGTGGACATGGTGATTGTGGTCTTTGGTGCTCCAACACCCGTCAGCACCTCCAGATGCTCCTCGGGCTACAGGGCAAGTGGGCATGCAGGTATTGAACCAACACAGGAAGCCCCCTCCCTGCTGGCTGGTACCCTCCAGCATCTTCTCTGTGGTTAATGTAGCACCTGGTGTATATGAACCACCAAGAAGGGTGTTGTTGAGTGAATTGTTCCTTTTCCTCTGAAGGTTGTAAAATGTCAAGTTCTCTGTCTTGCTGCCAAATACAGTCTGTACCTTGTGATCAACATGGCCACCAGCTTCTTTCGAAAGTCTCCAGCCAAAATCTTCTTAGTGCTTTCCTTAAGCCTCAGACTTCTCGGTGAGAGTTTGGGTTCCCCAGGCCACTGCAATAATAAGAAGCATTGCCCTCCTCAGTCTGGGAGCCCAGTAGGATGCTTTACTTCCAACCTAGAGTAGACACTTGGTATCCCTGTACTCTACCATTCTCCAAATCCATAGCTGCTGATGACCAGGGCATCCAGGCCCAGGAAATCACAAGTAGCATGCCCAGATAAGAAGTTTCATCTGAGCAGGTGGAACAGAACTTCACGTGTTCACACTCAGGCCGGCAGGAGGAGATTTGTGAGTCATGTCTGGAATTGAGGGTCCCTGCTTCTCTGTTAGGTCCAGGTACACTGAGGACAGCATGAAGGTCATTTCCTTGAAAAACTTTTTTTTTATTGTGGGGAAAATATACATTACATGACATTCACCATTCTAACCATTTTTCAGGGTGTACTGTAGTTCTGTGGCATTAGGCACACTCCTGCTGCTGTGCAGCCATCTCCACAGTGCATATCAAGAACGGTTTTCATCTCACAAAACTGAAACTCTCCCCATTCAACTTTGTCACCCAGCCCCTAGCAACTACCATCTACTTTCTGTCTAGAGATCGCATGTGCAGAGTATTGGTCTTATTCCCACATATCTTCAAGGCTCATCCGGCTTACAGCATGTGCCAGAGTTTCCTTCAAGGCTGAATAATATTCTGCTCCATGCGTGCTTTCTTTAGTCGTTCATCTGTTGATGGGTCGCTTCTACCTTTTGTGAAAAATGCAGCCACGACTGTGGGTGTTCATGTATGTTTTCTCAAGCCCCTAGTTTCAGTTCTTTGGGGTGCATATGCAGAAGTGGGATTGCTGTATCAGATAGCATTTCTATTTTTATTATTTTGAGGAACTGCTATGCTGTTTTCCACAGTGACCCTGTCACATTGCATGTGGAGGCCACTTTGCAGCGATGCTGTATGGTTCCCTTTCCCCTGTGATTAGGAGGCCATTATTTCATGTCTTCAAATCTTGAGAGTGAACTCCAGCTGAAATTTATGTCCATCTTTGCACCCTGGAACCCAACTGGTCGATGCGAACCGCACACTCCTGATTGGAATGTGCAACCCCAGCGACCTTGCCTCCAACTTCCTGTTAGCTGTGAGCCAGTGAGCACATTTTTTTTTTTTTTTACCAAATTAGCCCCATGGTCAACCAATGCTTGCCTTGCACCATAAATCTAGTTCATTTTAATAAATTCTCAGCCATCCTCTCCCAGAGCTCCTTCTCCTCTTATCTCACCCCTCTGCGCCAAAGCCTTTACAATTTATGTGTCTGCTTCTCCATCTGCCTTCACCCACCCTCAAGTTTCTGCTTTCCCAGCTCACTGTGCCTCTGCTTCACATCGATTTTATCCTGTGTCTGGGACTGTTGCTGACTTCTACTATTCCTGGGCTCTCACTTCTCTTCTCGCCCTGGAGCCAGCCCTTCAGTCTTGGGGCTTCCTACTGCAGGTGACTGGTCAAGATCATGTCCCTGCAGTTGGTAGCTTTTAACTAATCTGGCTTTCTTTCACAACCTTTTAGCTTCTCTTAGGCATGTGTCCCACTGTCGTGACCATTCGCTGGAGGAGATCTTTTGCTAGATCCCTCTTTTGTACCCTGCACTGAGAGCAGGCCACTGAGGAAGGTTCACTGGCTCTATACCCAGCTATGAGATGGCAGAGGGTCCGTGGAGGAGAGTGTGCCAGGCACCCAGGCTTGGGAGGCAGTTTCGAGGTTCAGGCTGAGAGGGAAAGGAGGAGAATAGAGGCTGAGGGCGTGCCAGGAAAATTCCATGGTTGGAGAGCAACAGAGAGGACAGACACCAAGGGTGGGCGAGGAGATGAACCTAAGGAACGGTACTGAGGAGGTGGGTTGTCTGAAGAAACGCGTGAGTGCAAGGAAACACAAGGGGAGGGGTACGGGGGAGGACCGAATTCACAAAAAATAAACTAAATAAAATAAAGGGCATTCTAGGCAAGCGCTCTACCGCTGAGCCACATCCCCAGCCCAACAAAGAGCATTCTACGCGTCCAGGTGTAATAACGGTGATTTGGATCATCAGAAATGGAAGGAATAGGGGAGAATTTTGAAGAAGAAATGTCCTGTAGGAAAAATGCAGCTGATCTGAGCAAGTCATCAATTGTAGGGACAAAGATGAGGCGACATGAATCACTGACTCTGGCTTTCAGTTCTGAAGACGAAACGATGACTCCACCATGACGGAGGGGTTGAATGTGGCGAAGAGGAGAATAATTTCATCTTTGCTGTGGTCAGTGGGAGCTTGTCTTGATTTTCTCAGGCTGCTGTAACAAAACACCACCAACTGGGTAATTTATAAACAGAAATTTATTGCTCACAGTTGTTGTGGAGGATGGGAAGTCCAAGAATAGGGTTCCCATAGACTCGATGTCCGGTGAGGGTTGGCTTTCTGGGTCCCAGGTGGCTCCTCTGTGCGTCCTTGTAGGATGAAAGTGTGAAGGCCCTACCTCCTGATACTGTTACCTTAGGGATGAGGAGGTCAGCATATGAATTTGGGGGAACATGGATATTCAGATCATAGCAGAGCTGCTGAGACATTAGGTTCAAGGTGACATCAGCATGAAGCACGCTAAAGGATCACTCAGCTGCATGAGGAAGGAGAGCTCCTGGTATGCTTGGAATCTGGAATCTTCCATCTCTCATAGTTCAACAATCTAACTTGTGTCCTTTGGACCATTTCCACCAACAATAATAACAGTTACATGGAAAATCAAAGCGGGAGTCCCCCTTGTCAAAGGGTGGAAGCATAGGGTTGGTAAAGAACATAGGTCTCTGCTGGAAGACGTCTCTGCATCTTTCATGAATAACACGCGTGGAAAATCTCCAGTTGAGCCATTCAGTGTGTGTGTTTATTCAACCACAGAATTGTTTTTTGTTTTCCAGAATACCTCTTGGGTAGTACAGAGAACAGGTTTTGAGAGAAAATATGGATCTGATAGCATTTCACTCCTAAAGAATTCCATATAAGAAAGCAACCATCGGTGCGAGCAGTTAGTTCACCATTGTGAATTTTCAGCATTACAACCAGTAATTACTGACTGCTTCATTCCCTTTCCCATCCCTGTGGTGCTCGATGTGTATTGTTTCACTTGTCCTTACAAACTGTATTGTCACTTGCTACGCACAGTTATTAGCATGTGCTGATGGTAGTACGTCCATTTCATGCTGTGCCTCAGTTTCTCATTTAGCACTATGCTTTTGAGATCCAGCACATTGCTGTGTTCCCCTTAAACCCGTTGCTTGTAACTACTGCCTGACACCTACATACATCTGCCTTGTCCCCTGTCCCAGAGGGACACAGTCAGTGGCCTCTGGCTAAAAATCCCACAGTGGACGCGCTATTAGGGGGTCCTTCCTGGATCTGTGAGGGAACTCTACGAGCTGTCTGTCTTGCATTTGTGATGGTAAGAAATACATATCTTTGTTCCCTGGGTCCATTTCCATATAAACGTCAATCCATAATTGTTTTCCGGCACTCTGAGTAGATCATATCCTTCCAAGAGAGTAGTACCTCATGTGACCATCCCAACAACCCTTGGAGTTTGGGCTGATCACATTGTCCTCGACTTACACAGCAATGTGTGGCTCGAACCTGAGAAGGGCACATGGTTGGTAAGAGAAATGAGCAGGGCTGTATGAGTTCTCCTTCTTCATTCCAAGCCCCCCCTTCCACTGTCTCTTCTCGTGCCTCAGGTACTCTGAACACCCCTGCCTTGATTAGAGGCAATATGATTGTTTATTGTCCTTTCTCCTGATGGAATGCAAACTCCAGGAGGACAGGAAATTTGTCTCCTGTTCCTGATGCTATTCCCACTCCCTGGCACAGTGCCTGACACATAATAGATGCTCAGTAAATACACGTTGATTGTCGTCATTCATGACAGATTTGTTCCCGAGGAAACCCCAAACAATCTTGTTATTTTGCTAATCTGATAATGGGTATTATTTTCTTAGAGGACATGAAAGAAGGAGGGGAAAGTATCACTTTAAAAAATCAAGGCTTCACTGAGTATGGTGGCGCATCCCTGTGATCCCAGCAACTCAGGAGGCTGAGGCAGGAGGATTGCAAGTTCAAAGCCAGCCTTGGCAATTTAGCAAGGCCCTAAGCAACTTAGGGAGACATTGTCTGAAAATAAAAATGCAAATTGGACTGGGCATGTGACTCAGTGGCTAAGCGCAGCTAGGTTCAATACCAGCACCCCCCCCATGTCGAAAAAAAATCAAGGCTTGAAAGTGGGAGGGCCATAATCGTTCTCATCAATAGTTAGCAGATCAGAATACAAAACTGATTTCCACCGTGAAAACCATCTTGAGACCCAGAGGATAAAACAACAAGGTGGAGGATCCACACTGATGTCACCAGCTGAGCTCCACTCGCCCAAGCTATTATTGGGCTGCTACCTCCTGTCCCACTTAAGGGGTCATTTCCCATAGCCTAACTAATGGGGATCAACCTAGGGCACCAGAAAAGACTGCTGGGTTAGAAGCTAGATACGGTTTCCGTTCCTAGCTCTGGGGCCAGAATGAGTCACTCACCTGCCTACCTCTCAGGGCTGAGGTGAGAATCAGAGGAACTCAGCTCCCTCTGCGCAGACCGTCCAGGTAGCAGGGCTTCTGCCTGCGATTCCTCTGGCCTGGGTTTGAAAGGTCTTCTTGCATTCAGCCAGCCTCTTGGGGAGACCACTGACTTTGGGAGCCCTTTCTCCAGCCAGCTGTGCGTAAGCTCCACTAGCTTCTGCACCCGGGGCCTCTTGCCTCTGGGGAATGCCTGCCCTGGTGCCTCCTCCAGGGCCCTCCTGGGTAAGGGGTGCTCTCAGGTGACGGCACATGCTAACCTGTCCTCTCCTCTCTGCCCCTCAAGAAGGCGGGGCATTGGACTAGAATGATCGTCGTCTCTAAAACCCTATGGTCTGTGCTTTCCATTTAATTTTTTCCCTGCCTCTTGTGTCTGAAATTCTCCTGCCACTAAATTTTCCTTTATTTCAGTGTCACACATCCGGGCTTTCTAATACCTTGCTCAGGACAGCACATTCATCCTGAGGCGCTGGGCCTCCTCCCTGGCCTCATTGTCTATGCGGAACCGACGCTGAGCCCTCTCTCTGCCAAGCCCGCTATTCATATTCCGAGTCCACATGTCCTTTGGGGAGAGGTGATTTTGCTGGATACTCTCACGCAGATCTATGTCCCTCACGTATTCACGTATTCTATGGAACAGGACACACGCACACACACTCCTCCCTCCGTGCCCTAGAATGCACATGCCTGGGCATCACGTGTGGGTGAAGATTTTCGGGGACAGCCAAATGACTATTTCAGTGTTTCTTTGTCCCTGCGGTGCCATCCAACTATTTATTTAGTAGCTCGATGCTGTTCGCATCGACGACTTTGCCTTATAGGCTGTTCTTCATGTTTATGATTCTTACTGTGAAAAAAATTGCTTGCCTAACATCTGTTCCGAATGTGTTTTTTCTTTTATTTTTATTTATCTATTCCCAATTGAATTAAATTTGCGCCAAGGACAGTAACTTGGATTGGAATCTTCAGTGTCCTTCAGGATTTCTACACACTTCAATACATCTCTTAATTACTCTTTTTTATTATTATTATGAGATATACATGTATACCCCTGCTCAAATAGGCAGATTGGTTTGCAGCTTCCCTCTGCCTGCTCCCCTCTGGGGAATAAGTTTTATTAACTGAATAAATTAAATGGGCGGGTGTATTCAAGAAGGGAGGGAGGTTTATCCTTATAGGTTTCTTTCATATATTTTTCCCTCTTGCTGCCCAATTCTCTCTGGTAGCCACAGCTCTGCTTTGAAGAAAGCATTCCTGTGGCTTAACATAGTGGTAACTCACCAACTTCATCCTACAGATGAAGACTCTGAGGGCCAGAGGGGACCTACCTACTTCCAGAAAGACAGAGAACAGCTGCCCCAGAGCCATGAGCTGAGAAGAGGTAGCTCATGTCTTGGACCTGCATCTCCTGGCTGTGAGGCCTGGGGTCTTTTTTAGACAGTAAGAGGCCTCCTGGGGGTACCTGGTTGCCTGCTGTTCACACTCCAAGCCATGGGTAGGCCCAATCCCTTCACAGAGTGAGCACTATGCATGTTTTCCACAGAGAGCCTGGAGAGGGTGGCTAGGAAAGTGTGTAGAAGACAAAGCGAAGTCTGGAAAGGGCAGAGCAGTCATTGGGGACTCCCCTGGTGGAGTCATGGTCCTCTGGCCTCTTCCAGGCTCACTTGTATGATATGGAACCAAGCCCTTACCAATCCCAGCTGTCACCACTCAGGGACCAACCATGCCCATTCCCAGCAGTAGGCAAGAGGGTCATTAAAGAAGGGCATAAACCTGATTTATACTCAGATATTTGGGAAATCTACCAGGGGTAGAGGCAGAGTCCCAGACACTCAAGGTCCCTGAGCTGTGACTCCAAACACCATGCTCACCAATTCTCTGCCCATTCTGGGAGGGGCATCCCCTCCCTCTTCATGGTCTTTCCTTCACTCTGGACAGGCCGCTCAGCACCGACTCAGTATTGGTTCTGAGCACAGCATCAAGCCATCAGCAGAGGCATAAACCATATCACCTCTCAAAAAATATATAACACTCTTGTCTCTTTTCCCAAAGAAATCGGACATCTAATTTAGAAAACAAACACCTGAGCTAGGTCGGCCTGAGCACCAGGTAGGAAGAGACTGGCTGCTACCAAGTAGGACAGGCAGTCGGAAGTCGCCCAACTGGGTGGGATCAGAGGCCAGTGAAGGCAGAAAAGGCTTCCAGGAGGGTGGAACTTGAACTTGGTCTTGAGGGGGTGGGTGAAGGGGAGACAGAGGAGAAGAGCTAGAGGAAAGGCCTAGAGTTGGCAGTGGTTGGGGGCAGGGAAGTTGGCAGCTGGAGGAGACAGAGATGGTTCAGGCAGTCGCCAGCCCACAATGGAAGCCTTGGTGACCAGGCCTAGGGTTTCATCATTATCCTTTCTGCTAATTGTTTTCCAGCTGGTTAATCCATGCCCTGCAGGCTGATTTATAGAAGCCGACAATGAGTTGGGTTTGGGGTGCAGATGCTCACCTGGAGTTCTCGCCTGTGAACGAAAGGCAGTGGGGCTGTCGGTTGTCCCTTGGCTCGTCCAGTCACTGGGTGCAGGCCCTCACAGGAGGCGGTACCCTCGGGTAACATGGGTCCCTGCCACTCATGCCAGCACTGAAAAAGCTGACGGTCATCCCTGCAGCTGGGTCCAGGTGACTCAGTGACAGACCTTGAGGAAAGGGTTGGCAGAGCCGTGGGTTGAAACGGGGGCCATTTGAGGGGTTTGCATGTTTGGGCCCCCAGTGGGTGGTATTTTTGTGCAGCATAAATGTGAGTTAAAGAAACAAGTTCTGAAGCTTCACGTCTGACTTCGACTCCTCCTTGAGCGGGACAGGATTGATTCGGATGGTTCACTTCTCCCACAGACAAGCGCTCTGCTGGCTTCTTGGGGACACAGGGGAAACTAAGACAGGAGTCTGTCTCCAAAAGACTCAGAGAGCAGCAGGAGCCCATGGGTGAATGGCGCCAATTACGCTGTTAGAGGACCGCTCGGTGCCTTGGAAACGGCGAGAAGCCAAGAGTCCTAGGAGCTTCTACAGAAGAGGGCACAGAGGGCTTCCAAACTGGCGAGAGGGGGACCAGCACATGGGAGGGAGAACCTGGGCAAAGGAATAGGATAGGGGAAAGGCTGAAGATATGGGCTTCATTGAGAGAGAATCGCTGTGGTTGCCAGCCGTGTGCTGAGATACCCCAGGGCGTCACTGTGAACTCCCTGGGGCTTCCTGGAACATTTTAAGTAGTTATAAAATTTATACTGACATTTGTCAGCCCCTATGAGAACTGCTTCCAGTTTATGTCTATTATATTTTTTTTAAAGAATCAATTTTTTTTATTTAGCTTTTCACATGGCTTTCGTTGCTCCAAGACTTCATTGTGTACATGGTGCTGGGGTTTGAACTCGCGTACTTGCACATGCCAGGCAAGCACCGTAACTGCTGAGCCACCGCTCCAGCCCCTATTATCTTTTTCAAATGTCCACTAAATTGTTAGAACGTGAATATTTATTGTTCGGACTTTACTGCATTAAAATGAGACTGCTAGGTACTTCTTTGTCCAGGGGATGCTATAAAAAAAAATTATTGAGTCACTAAAGGCGCCATGAACTGAGAAAATTTGGAAGCCTTGGCATGAGACCAGTGGGGGAGTGAGAGGGTATGATAAGCCCCAGAGGGGCCACTGGTTAGGAATCCCGAAGCTGGGATGTGTTGCTTCAGATAACTGAGAAGCACCAGCGGTTTACAGGGCGTGGAGGTTTCGCACAGGTGGATTTGACCTTGCTGGGAGAGTTGGTTTGGAGATTGAGAGCCCCAAAGGGAGCCTCTGCAGTGGTCTGAGTGGGAAAGGCAGGGTCCAAACGCAGCTGGATTAGAGGTCGAATCAATCATCCAGAACCCTCTGTTAGCTCCAGACCTCCTACTGCATACCTAACTCTACAATAATGCCTAGACATGACTGTCAATAACACAAGGTCCCTGTGTCTACAGCACTTGAAATCACATGGAAAGACGGTCAAGAAAAATCAGATACAGGGCTGGAGCCGTGGCTCAGTGATTGGAGCGCTTGCCTGGCATGTGCAAGGACCCAGGAGTGAGAGATCGTGGAGGGTTTGGGAAATGCAGGTTGGTGGGAAATGCCAAGGTCAGAGGCCAAAGAGCAGGCAGGCCATGTTGGGCAGGATGCTGTGTGCCATGTGCTGAAGACCCCCAAGGGCTTGATTTTTCTTTTTTTGGTACCAGGGATTGAACCCAGGAGCACTTGACCACTGAGCCATGTCCCCAGCCCATTTTGTTTGCTTGTTTGTTTTTATTTTGATACAGGGTCTCACTAGTTGCTTAGGGTTTTGCTAAGTTGCTGAGGCTGGCCTTAAACTTGTAATCCTCCTGCCTCAGCCTCCCAAGCCACTGGGATTACAGGCGTAGGCCACCAGCCCTTGAACTTGACAAACTATTGAAGGGTTTCCAATCAAGAAGTCCTAGGTAGAGAAACTGAACTGAGGTCCTCATGTAGACAAGCAGCACACCAGAAAGACAGACCAGAATACTCAGATATAAAGCTCTGGGAAGTCCAAGATCTGAACAGAAGTGAGGGACCAGGAGCTCTACCAGCACAGTGAAGCTGGAGAGGAGGTGCATGAGCCCCAGTCACCCTGAGAGGGGACAGTCTGGTAAAGGCTTGTTCTGCCTATCAGTCTCTGCAGGGCTTCCTGAGGCTTCCTGAGCACCCTGGGGCTTCCCTCAGCAGGTGATGCACAACCCCACTCTGAGTGACAGATAGGAGAAGGACTCCAACACCCATGATCTCACTGGCTCCTGGAGGGGTCTCCCTGGTAACTCCAGTCTGTTCTGCCACTCAGCCAACTCCACCTCTGGCCTAATGACTGCCGGGATAGCTAGCCAAAGGGAACAAGATGCCCCTGTGAGCCAAGCAGGGACAGAGCCCCAGAACTCCTGGGCCATGACATCTCCATGGCACCGTGGGGGCCACCTCCAGGAGGGGTCTCTGTGAACTGAATGCCCAGGTATGCCAGCATGGGACGTCTCTCTAGCTTTCTCCCAACGTTTAGGAAGTTACAGGTCCTAGACGCTAACCATGGTGGCCCCCAGCCACATGTGCCCACCTGTCTGCCCTGAGCTTCCTGGAGCTTCCTTATTTGCAGCCTAAGGGCATGACTGGAGGCCAGGACCCTGGGTCCCCTGTTAGCATCTTGACCCTGCTGGGAGATTCAGCCCTCTTGAGGCAGCTACTTCTCAGATGCTTAGTGTTTAGCAGTGGTCACTCATTGTGTGTGGGTGCGTTCATACTCCTTCTGGCTGTGGGGAGTGCCGACCCCCACATAGGCACCAAAAGGGTGCAGCCTGCCTACAGAGGCATGCAGGGACCCTTCACTTCCTGCAGGTCGTGTAGAACTACAGCCGGACTTTCCAACTGGACTTCACAAGGCTGTGTTTGCTCAAGGTGACCCCAACGTAAAATCACAAGAGGAGGCCTTGAAGGAGACCCTGAGACCCAAGTGCTACAGCACTGCCAACCTCACTCCGCCTCCTGATGGCCTCAGTGGGGGCTACCCAGTGACAACCCCCTCCTCTTTTCCTGTTCCAAAGGACAAACACACTTACCGTAAAGTACAGGAACAGTAAAGAAATAGTAACAATAAGTAACACGAAAAGCAACCGTACCCCATAATTTGCTGCCCCAGGTACCCAGGCTATTAGCTGACTGATCCGTCTTCTTCCAGACTTTTAGGAATTTGTCAGCAGGACATGGCGTGGTGCCTGACACAGAGTACATGCTCAGTAAATGCTTCTTGAATGTAATAATTAATACTAAGATTAGCTATTATTTATTAGAACTACACACACGATTTTATAACATGCTGTTCCATTCAGCTGTGTAACCCAGACACGTTTCTGAGTCAGTGCCTCTGGGTGACCCCCTCCTGCTGCCCCGGGGACAGTCTATAACTTGGCCACCCCTGGCCAGGGGCAAACCATTCTGGAGCAGAGCCAGGTGCCCCCCCAGGAAAGTACCAACATTCTCTCTTCCTTTGGTCCCAGAATGCAGCTGTGCTATTTTGGTTGAACTGACTGGTCAGTTGTTTTTTTTTTTTTAAATTTAAGAAAACCAGTAATTAGGCAAGTGAAACAAGTGCTGTTTTTGTCTGAATAATACTTCGCAGGTTTGCTACTTTTTCTTTCCACCCAGGTGCTGTGGAGTTGAATAAGCAAATTATTATGTGCATGAAGACGTATAAATGAATAAGTGGTTACAAATTTCTTGCCCCGAATGGAATCTACCTGCCAGATGCAGCTCTGGATTAGAGGGGAACAAGACCTAACCTCCTTAATTGGGCTGGGGGTTTTCTGGTCCATTAAGCAAGAGTCTGCCCTAAATCTCTACCTGTGAAATCCACGGTCCGTGCCTGCTGTTTCCTCTCACTCACCCACTCGGGCTGGAGCTGTTCTGCAGACCAGGCCAGCCTGGGAGGAGGTGGCAGCGCAGTCACAACAAGGGCAGCTCTGAGACTGGGGTCAAGTTCTTGGACAAATTACTTGGCCACACTGAGTCTCAGTTTCATGTTCTGGAAAATCAGTATAATGACATCCTCATCCATTTCCTGAGGATTCTAAGAGATAATAAAGCAAACTCTACTTAGAACAAAGCCAGGGCAGCAGGAAGCACTCAATAAACGCTAACTGTTGCCTCAAAGGCTCTGAGAAGGACCCACAACCCATCCAGATCCTTCTCTGGCCATCTCACTGGTGTTGGTTGTTTCTTTTCACCCTAAAGACTTCCAATCCAAAAGTCATAATTTAATTTTTCTATTGAATTCATAGGAATGATGGGATTTAAAGCTACCGCAAACTGTGGCATTCCTTGTTTCAGCTGCAGCCCAGAGAGTTTCAGGAGTTTGCACCTAAGATGCAAACTGAGTGATCAGTGGTGCTGGGAGCCCGTGGACCCCAACCGCTGAGCTCTGGTGCATACTGCTTCCCAGTGCACCATGCCCGCTCAGGAAGCAAGAAGACGTTGCTGTGCATTCGTGTGTCTTAGTTCATTTACTGTTGCTATGACCGGATGCCACAGACTGGGTAATTTATAAAGAAGAAATGTTTATCTTTCATAAGCCCAAATTTGAGAGGCTGCATCTGATGAGGGCCTTCTGGATGGTGGATGCTTTTTTGCAGTACCAAGGTGGTACAGGGCTGCCACGGTGCTAGGGTGCATCCCAGTGACAGAGCCAGATTGGCTTTCACAATGACAAAC
The DNA here is from genome assembly GCA_004027875.1 of Aplodontia rufa. Lineage (NCBI taxonomy): Eukaryota > Metazoa > Chordata > Mammalia > Rodentia > Aplodontiidae > Aplodontia > Aplodontia rufa. The sequence goes on along the minus strand of PVKS010024988.1, from coordinate 13,835 downwards.
CTATTCTCAAGCTAACCTGACTCCATGAAGCCATGAATGGAGGAATGAATTCATGAGTCAGAGCCCTTGATACCTAATTACCTCTTAAATGCCCTTAAATGTCTGTTGGGGACACCAAAGTTCAAAGCCAGGATCAGAGCCTTTTAGAGAAGTGAGTTTTGAGAGCCAGGTGTCCACAAGGGTGAGAAGGAAAGGGGGCTTCGTGGTTACACCTGAAAGCTCAAGGCAACTCGCGGTAGCACTAACCGACCCAACCTCGGAGGACCAAACCAAGTGCGTGGGAGCTGCAGACGAGCTGGATGCTGATCCAACAGTCTTCCATCTGTCACAAATCTCTGCTGATCTCTCAGTTCTTTCTGCACACAGATTGGCTCAGTAGGCAGAAAAATGACCATCAACAGCCCTAAATTCATACATTTCCATTTTAGCAGCCCTAGGAAAAGACAGAGCTTGCCACCTTGAGACCCCTGTAGAAACCTCAAGGAAGGCTTCTGACCACCCTTGGTTGGGTCATATGTCCACCTGCTGGATCAGTCTCGGTTGCCAAGGAGGTGGGATGCTATGATTGGCCATGCCTGGGTGGTGAGTGCATCCCCTTGACCACAGGGACAAGATTCCATAATGGACAGCTCCGTTACAGCTACGCGGAATGGGGAAGGTGACTCCCCTAGGAGTGGCGCCACTACTAGGAAGGCGGTCCATGCTTAGGACGGGATTCACTTACATTTTTCTCTATTCAATATCTTTCCAGAAGCTCCTTGAACTACAGATGAGCATTTTTAGAAATATAAATTCACAAGATTACACAATTTACATGTAAAATGGGGCCAGTTCCCTCATGAGGTTCATAAACCAGATCTGAAGCAATTCTGAAGGAATTGTTCCAAAATTGTTTTTAGCATTAGCAATATTACTAGGAAAAACTCAGAAAGACTCCCAAGGTGACTACTTGAAAGGACAACTTTCATTGGAATATAGAAGCACTTTTTAAAATCCAGATCATGTGTAAAATTATTTTGATAATAATGAAATCAATACAAATAAATTTATTACCAAAATATGTGCGTACCCCGTAGTATAACTGTGTTCCTTTCATATCTAAGGATTCAGGAAAAAGAGAATGGGTGTGAACTTGGGTCAGGGTTTTTAACTTGGGTCCCCAATCTGTTTACTGTCAATCACATCAGGATCCCCTGGGAGCTTGTTAAAATAACAGGGGACTGGTTCCATCCCTGAGACGTGGGTCTAGTAGGTCTGGGTGGGTACAGTCAATATTTCTGGAATGCTCCACAGTATATTTTGACCACCCACCAAGGCTTCAAACCACTGTCTTAATGCGATTTCTCCCATAGTAGGGCAGTTTTATTGCATCAGAATCCGGGAGTCAGTTCAAATACAGATTTCTGGGCCCTACTCAGGCCTGGTAGATCAGGTTTGGTAGTGAGCAGGCCTGAGACTTTATAGTTTATTAAACTCCCAGGTGATTTGTTGAAAACTTTTTATTTTGCAACAATTATAGATTCGCAGGAAGTTGAAAAATATTCAGGGAAGAAGTCTCTCTGTGTGTGTATATATGTGTGTGTGTACACACTCGCTGAGGTTGGAATCCTGGCCCTCTACCACTGAGTCATAGTCACAGCCCCATCAGATGCACCTTTTCTGTTTCCCCCAGTGATAACCTCTTGCATAACTACAGCACATTATCAAAACTAGGAGGTTGATGTCAGTTCCACGCACAGAACTTGTTCGGACTTTATCCAGATTTCCAAGCACTTGTGTGCACACACACAGGCGTACGGGGATCTTGTGTTTGTATGTATGTGTCTACCACTCTTTTTTTGTGGTACACAGTCTTGACTACTATAGTAAAGTCTCAGGATCTGGTACACTGATTCCTCTCACTTCACTCTTCTTTTTAAAATTAATTTGGTTATTCTGTCTTTCATTTTTCCATATAAATTCTATAATAAGTTTGTTTATGTTTACAAAAATTCTTGCTGGGACTTCAGGATTGCATTAAAACTATTAGACCACTTTTGGGAGAACTGATATATTTCGTGTCTTCCAATCCATGTATATGATGAGTATCTCCCCTTATTTAGATCAGAATCTGAGGGTCAGTTTTTATTTTACAATAATTATAGATTCACAAGAAGTTGAAAAATATGCAGGGAAGGAGAGTCTGTGTGTGTTTGTGTGTGTGTGTGTGTGTGATTTCTTTCAACAGAGAAGTGGTATTGTCTTTTAACTTTGGTTTCCACGTGTTCATTGTTCGTATACAGAAATGCCATTGCTTTTTTTGTACATTGATCTTGAATCCTGTGAACTTTTTTTTTAATTCCTTAGTATGCTCCCTGCAGACAGTCAAATCATCTGAAAATAATTTTCTTTATTCCTTTCCGATCTATAGTCCTCCTATTTGTTTTTCTTGCCTTATTGTACTGGCTACCATGTAGAAGAGTAATGAAGTGGATGGCCTTGCCTTGTTCCCAGTCTTAGAGGAAAGCATTCAGTCTTTCACCATTAAGTATGATGTTAACTTTAGATGCTTTATAGATGCCCCTTTATCAGGTTGAGGAAGTTGCCCTCTATTCCTGAAAGGTTTCATCATGCACAAGTGCTCAATGTTGTCAAATGTTTTCTTCACGTTAGCCGATATGCGCATACCTCTAAGACCATTAATACGGTTGATTATAATGATATTAAAATATCAAACTAGCTTTGAAAACCAAGTATAAATACCGCTTGTGGTGTTTAATCCTTTGCGCACATTTTTGCTAGATTTGCTTTGTTGAAGATTCTTTTGTCTAAGATGTGAGAGACACTGATGTGTGGTTTTCTCCTTTCTTTGTACTGTCTTCATCTGATTTTAGTATCAGGGTAATACTGTCCTCATAAATTAAGTCTGCAGGATTCTCTCTTTTGGCTTCTGGAAGACATTATGTTCAGTTACTGTTGGTTCTTCTTTAAATGTTTAGTAGAAATTTCCGTTGAAACCATCTGCATCTGGAGATGACTTTTTCAGGAAATTTAAAATTATGATTTCAATTTTCTTATGGTTATAGGATTATTCAAACTGTTTCCTTCATCTTGGTTGAATTTTAGTAGCTTGTGGTTTTCAAGGAATTGGTCCATTTCCTCAAAAGAATTAGTCTAAAATTGCTTCTTGTAGCTGCTTATCCTTTTGCTTTGTTATGTTACGTTTGTAGTACTGGGTCTTGATCCCAGAGAGTCACATATGCTGGGCAAGGGTCTATCACTGAGCTACATCCCCTGTGTTTTCTTTCTTTCTTTCTCCCTTCCCCCTCCCGCCCTTTTTTTTTTTTTTTTAATGACAGAGTTTCCCTAAATTACCCAGGCTGGCCTTAAATTGTGATCCTCCTGCCTCAGACTCCCAAATAGCTGGAATTTCAGGTATGCATCACTGCACCATCTGGCTCCCTTATCCTTTTAATGCCTGAAATATCTATAGGAATAACCACTTTGGTTCCTGATATTAAGGTTTTGTTTATTCTCTCTCTCTCTCTCTCTCTCTTTTAAATCTTTGTTAGTCTTACATAGGGGTTTATTAATTTTACTGATTTGTTAAAACGCAGGCATTTTTTGCTTCATTAACTTTTATTGTTTTGTTTTCCACTTTATTGCCTTCTGATCTTTTTCATTTTTATTTCCTTCCTTCCTTCTTTTTTTTAAGAGAGAGAGAGAGAGAAAAAGAAAGGATCCACTTTATTTATCTATTCATCTGGGTCTTGTTTTTCTGTAACTTAGTTGTGTATGTGGTGCTGGAGTTTGAACCCAGATCCTCACACATGCCAGGCAGGTGCTATAACTACTGAGCCACCACTCTAGCTCCTATTATTTCCTTCTTTTCACATGATTTAGGTTCTTTTTTATTCAATTTTTGGGAGGTAGAAACATAGATTATTCATTTAAGATCTTTCCTCTTTTCTAAGATAGCATTTAGTTCTATGAATTTCTCTTTGGACTCTGCTTTAGCTGTAACCCATGTTTGAGTATGTTGTTATCTAATTACTTTATTATAATTATAATATAGTAATAGATTTATTTTCCTTTGTTCACTCATTTCTTGTTTCACTTTTCTTGCCTTTTGTTGTGGGTTTTTGAATATTAACATTCCATTTTGACTTTTTAAATGTTTTACATCATTTTACTTAGTTTTCCTAGTTGTTACATAAGAACACATACATGATTCATCTGTCTGTGAATATGGATGCCTCACTACTTCAAGTGACCTTATTCTGTGGTGGTCCTTTTACTCTCCCTACTTTTAAAATACAATTATCCTAAGTATTTCCTCTAAAACATTCATCACATCACATGGTGTTATAATTTTTTGCTTCAGGCATTAAGTATAAATTAAGGAACAGTGTAATAATTTTTACCCATTCCATGATTCTTTCCTTTCTGAAGTTCCAAACTTTCTTTGGAGATCATTTCCCTTCTGCTGGAGAACTTCCTTTAGTCTTTCTTCAAGAGTAAATCGACTAGTGACAAATTCTCTTAGTTTTTCTTCACCTAAGAATGACTTGATCTCTACTTCTTTCCTAAATGATACATTTGCCAGATAGACAACTTGTGGTGGAGATTCTTTTCTTTCTGCACTTGAAAAATGTGCCACTTCCTTCTGGGCTTCATGGTTTCTGGCAAGAAATCTGCTGTCCTTTGGTGTTCCCCACAGGAGACATTTCTCTCTGGTTGCTTTCAAGATGTTTTTCTTTCTTGTGTATTTTAGTTTTCAGAAGTTAAATTATGATGTGTCTTGGCATGATTTCTTTGGGTTCACTCTATTTGAAGTTCACTCAGCTCCTTGAATCTGTCTTTTGTCATATTGGGGAATTTTTCATCTGCAATTTCTTCAAATTTCCTCAATTGACTTTTAAGCACATTTTAAGTTTGAGAAACACTGCTCCGGAAAGGATTCAGGGGTTCAAGAACCAATGCAATAAGGTGTTCATTTCTCTTAAGAGGGTGACCACAGCCTTCATCAGATTCTCAGAAGTTTCTGTGACCCTTGCAATGGTCATAATGGGTTATTTTTTCATTCTCTTGGTTAAAACCAATAAGAAACATGTTGGTGTCCTTTCATTGTACCAAATCTGTTAAATTCTTGTGGTTCAAAAAATTTCCCAACAGTTTTGAAAAATATGATCATTCAGGTGAATATGTTCCGAGTGTTTAATATGTGCCAGACAAATATTTTTTTCCTTCCAGTACAGAAGAAAGAGAAGAGTTAAAAAGTTAACTTGCTTTTGGGTTGTGAAAAGTTCTGAGTAAGAATGCTGGGGTAAACTATCACCTTTTGCATGGAACTTCTCCTTTAAAATCTGTTCCTTACTGCTCTGAACTGGATATGCCAGTGATCAAGTTACAATGCTGAAAGTATAACTTCTTGCACTAGAGACATATATTACACAGTGGCCCCTTGTCACTCTGCTTTGCCTCACACAGCTGGCTGTCGGGCATTCACAATACTCCCCAAGCAGGCCTGGCCTGGCCAGGTGCTCTGCCTGCACACTCTCACCTCCACTGTCACCCACCTTCTGGGACAAACTCCCACTCTTCTCCAGAACTTGGTTTGGAGAGTACCATCTCAGGGACGCCTCGTTCTCCTCCCTTTAAGCACTTGTTGGGTATTCCTCCATTGTCACTTATGCCTGTCAAAACGTCACACTATATGCTGATTTCCTGACTGTCCTTCTGTGACCGACCTTGGATGCTTTGTGTCCCCCATACTTTCTTCAGCATAAGACATGCATGCAGAGTTCTCCTCCACCAGCTGCTTGCCTGAGCCTTTCCTCCGTTTCTTCCTGAACGTCATAAGTATCTGTTGAACTTCTTCATATAAAAGCATGGAAACCAGATGTTCAGCTCTTCCCCAGCAGGCTTAATCTCTCCAGAATGCTCATAAGTGTCTGTTTATTCATTTGCTTTAGACTTTTTTCAAGAATCAGTGTAAAGGTTACTGATCTTTTACTAGAATGCCCATTTTTGAAAAGGCAACCAACATTGACCTCCGCCATTTTCCTCCTTTGTTGTACAGTGGACCTTAAGTACACCTTATTATTGCATTTACATTTAGGCTAGAAGCTCCTTGAGGGACTACATCTTACCCAACCTAGAGTCTCCAGGGACTGGTACAAGGTGACTTCCCATGGATCTTGGTGGAAAGAAGTTTGATGTCAGGCCATGACAGCTCTTCTCTTGTCACAATTGGAATACACATATCCTCATCTTTCCTGCATGTTTACTTTCTGCTTACCTTTGACCTTTCTTTCTTTTTTTAATTCATTTTTTATTAGTTAAAGATAGTCTTACATTTAGAAGGGAATCATTGTCATACAATCAAGAACAAATGTATAATGACAGAGCAAGGCAAGGCTGATGCCATTCCTTGGTTCCACCCCTTGGGTTCCCCATGGTTCCATGTTTTCCCCTATTAAACCCCCGTGTTAAATAGACTTCTCATGGAAGTCGAAGGTTCTCCACTGGGTTGATTCACCCATACTCCCTCCCTCCAGCCTCCTTGATATCCTTCCTATTCTCTCCCCCCTTCTCCTTTGACCCTTCTTTCTAAGCCACTGTGAGCTTTTTTTTGTTTTGTTTTGTTTTGGAAAAGAGAAATGGGTAAATTAAGGCTACATACTTTACAGTATTTTTTTTATTCCTTCCAGGTACTATCTTGGTCGTCAGATGTATATTGTTATTTCCAAGCCAGACATGATCCAGCAGGTGCTGGTTGAGAACTTCAATAACTTTACCAACAGAGCGGTATGTAGTTTTCTCTCTGCCTGTGCATGGATGGGGAACTCATTTTAAGATGCAAGAACTGGCTTGGCATGACACATACCTGTCATCCCAGAGGCTCAGGAGGCTAAGGCAGGAGGATCACAAGTTCAAAGCCAGCCTCAGCAACTTAGCAAGACTCTGTCTCAAAAAAAAAAAGGGGGGGGGTGGCTGAAGAGGTGACTCAGTGGTAGAACACTTGCCTGGCATGTGCAAGGACCTGGGTTTGATCCCCAGCACCACATACACAACTAAGTGGAGGGAAAACAAAAACCAGATGAAAAAATAAAATTAATTCTTAAAAAAAAAGGTAGAGGAACTGCATGAGAAATCTAACAGAGACACCGCGGGGCCTCTCATTGGGTTTAGGTCGGTTCCACTGAGAAATAGAGCTACCTCTCAAAGTCGCCTTTTCAAAAGGGATGCATCCGGCTGCTACCAAAAAAAGAGAGGCATTTACATGTGTGAAACACTTCAAGAAAGCCAAAGCTCAAGAGAAGTTGAGGCTAAGAAAAATACTCAATCAGGAGAGTTCTCTAAAGTTGTGTAGGAAACTGGGATAATGCACAGGGCACAGGCCAAGTGACCGAGGAACTCTGAGCAAGGCTATAAATAGCAGCAGAAAAGTAAACTATTGAGAGTCTTACGCTTACATCTTTTCAAGAAAGCATAAAAACAAGAAGACCAGAAAAGGAAGGTAAACAGCAGGATAGGGAAATTTGTCCCCAAGTAGGAGGAAGGGCCTCTAAGAGAACCCCTTCATATTAGTTCAAGTCTCCAACCTATTAAGGGATGAACATATCCCATTTTTTAAAAACTACTATCCTACTTTTTATCTTTGATGAAAAATTTCAAAAAAAAAAAAAACATGGGAGAGGTGACAGAAAATGGCAGAGGTCAGTGCTATCTATATTTTCCCAAAACAGGGGAGATTTCTAGCAGGAATTCCCTTTAGATTTTTTTTTTTTTTTTGGTAGAAATTCTAGCAGGAATTCCCTTTAGACTTTTTCATAGTAATTTTACTTTCATAGAAAAAGTCTAAAGTGAATTAATAAGCAGATGCTCGTGAGAATTCAGACAATCCTGTGCCAATCCGTTTCAGAAGGAAGGTGTCAAATTAAATCTCATTTTCCATGGAGAGTAGGCAACATACTTATTCTTTTGCTGATTATTTGGCAACCTTTTGCACACCCGCCACAGGCCGGACACTAGCGAGGTGCTGACTGTAAAGTGAGAGAAGACACAGTCTTGCCCTGAAGGAGATTACAGTTTAGTGAGGGAGGTGGCCCAGTTGAGAGCAGCACAGCCCAGTGCGGCAGGAGTTTCTGCAGTAGAAAATTCAGAGCCATCCAGGGCCATCCAGGGCCATCCAGGATGAAGACAGAGGAAAGCTTGTGGACGGGAAAGCCCCGGGGCTGTGTCCTCAAGAAAGTGTCAGGAGGGAGCGTTCCTGCTCTGTACCGGTGGAGCCATCCAGAGTTGATTTTTTGCCATGACAAGAATTTATGAGATTGGTACAGTTACCATCTCCATTTCACAGACAGGAAAACTAAGGCTCAGAGCGGTTCAACAACCAACCTGGATCACACAACTAACTAGGGGACAAGCAGAGATTTGTCTGCCATCTCCCAGTGCAGGTCCAGAGCTCCTTTTTTTAACCTTTACTTTATTTTTTATTTTTATGCAGTGCTGAGGATTGAACCAGTACTTCACACATGCTAGACAAGCGCTCTGCCACTGAGCTATACCCCCAGGCCCTCCAGAGCTCCTTTTTATTGTGCTGTTATAACAGCTGCTTCAGGTGGCATTTCTGGATGTCAAGGTTTAATGGAATAATTGGTCACTCACCCAAAACGTGCTCATCTTCCTTCCCCAGAGCTCCATGCCCAATTCCAGATACCACGTGGCCACTGGAGGGAGGTCAGTGCCAGGCCCCTGCTTCTGTAGTCTCAGAGGCCAAAGGAACTGCAGAAGTTAAACCACTTCGCCGCTGCTTCTCGCTTCTCTTTCCAAACACAGCTGTCACTCCCATTCAGAGCCTCCTGAAGGCCTTTGTCCTGCTGGGATTTGTACAGACTGAGTCTGATGGTTCAAGGTAGATCACTGCTCCATCAACTCAGCAAAGAAAACCAATGAGTCAAAGGGCACGGGCCACCAAGTCCCATCCAAGCAGGCACTAGCCACAGTTCTTGAGCCCACCTGAGCCCTGAGCAATGAGATGGATGTGGCAGCTGAGTGTCTCCATGTGGCTTCACATAACAACCAGTAGGTCCCCTGAGCCCAAGACCCCGAGAGCTGATCTGAAAGAGGACCCCACCCTGAGGGACATACTAGGAGCAGACAAATTCAACATATGTGTTTGAGCTGAGAGTACCAAATAAATCACCCTTCACCTTGGTCAGTTTCTCCTCCAAACCATTTGCCAGGCTTCCTTAATTTTTTCCACCCCCAAACTAAAGTCTGTAGGTTCTGGACCCCAAGAGTATGGTTCTAAGTTCCTTCCTGTCCCACTCAACACAGGATTAAGCCTTCATCATTATATTCAAGTCCCTTGGACAAGATGTACGGGTTCCTGTAGCTTAGTTCCATTCCGTATGCCCCAACCTAATCTCTCATTTCTCCCCGGTACGAGCTGTCTCTCCAGCTGGCTGGGACCCTCCATTCTCTCCCTAACCTGAATCTCAGGCTGAGAGCCCCACAGCATGGGAGGCAGCCTGACAGTTGGCCTCATGAATATTAGCAGTGTGAGCTCCAGCAAACTTCTTAACTTCCTTAAGCCTCTTGTTCGTCCCATGGAACTGGGGGTAAAGCTACATGGGATCCTGCCGGTAGGCGAGCGCTCAGCGTGCACTGGTTGCTTTTAGCAAGAAACGCTCCACCTACTTTGCACCTCTCCAAACCCTAGCTGCTCTTCAGGACCCCCTTCAGAGTCTGCCTCCTCTGAAGCCTTCCCTGCCTCCCTCTACAGGCGCTACGCTCTCTGGACTCTTGGGCTCTTGCCTGCATCCCTCATCTTTGCCACAGATCCCTCGGTCCCCTGTCCTATTTATAGTAAAGGAAGGTGTAGCTTTCGCCCCAACTTGATCATTAATTCTTTAAGGCCAGGAATCATATCTTCTACTTCATTTCTGGACCCTGTGACCCAAACACATAATGATTATTCAGTACCCAATATATTTCTGTTCAAGCCAAATTAAATCTCTACCAACATGACAACCTCCCCTGAAATATGAAATAATACCTGAACCCAGAAATTCAATACCTACTTTTCCATCAAGGACATTTACAAACATGTTAAAACTTAAAAAAGGACCCATCAAAACCCCGTCATAGAGTAGATCTCCAGAAAACCCTATGTTTATATCATTTTCCATCTGGGATGGATCCACTTATCTTTAGCTCTGTTTGTGGTCTTTAAGCCAATTCCATATTCATGATAAAACAACCCTCGGTGACTCCATTTTTTAAAAAGTCATTAGAGTGAGAATTTTTTTTTTGCAGGTTTTTGAAAGTCAAATTAAAGAGGGTTCTGTGGTTCCCTCTTATCCATATGCTTATTTATCTGCTCAGAGAACTCAAGGAGATTAGTGAGGCGTGATTTCTTCTTCCTGACACCAGGCTGCTTTCTCCCTAATAAGCCGTGTTTACTTAAGTGTTCAGCGACTTAGCTTTATTAGACATTCACTCAGTAAACATTAAACACTTGCTCCATGCGAGCTTCTACCAAACGGTCCCCTGTGATACAGAAATACTTTGGCATATTAGTTTGATGCATTAAGTGAAAAGGAACTTAAATAACACATAGTTTCATTTTCCAACGGTGAGAGACTGTCACTGCTCACAAATCCAGACTTGAGTTATATGTGTCCCCGTGCAGCCTGGCGGGGAACAGCAGTGATGTGTGAAGCTGGGGTTAGCTCTGAAATTTGATGTGAGCCATGAGCATCCCATGGAGGGACACTTAGCATACACAGCCTAGAGGAGGGGTGACGCCACAGGGAACCCCCAACATGTCATCATCAAGCAAATATTGCAACTCCAAAATCATTGGATGAAATACCATTTTCAAACTCCAGAACACTGGACTAGACAGACTAGGGTCAGACCCTCGGTGGTGCTTTCCGGTTCACATTTTCTGAGGCATCTGAGCCTGTGTGGTGTCTCTGCTCCATCTTAACCATGTTCCTCACGGATGCCCTGGGCCTCTATTGCTGCAGCCAAGTTTATCATTAAACCCAAATCCATCTTCTCAGCATTACAGAAACTCAGTTGGAATATTTTTACTTGGATGTTTTTAACTTACTCTTCTTTTGCTCTCAGGTACTCAAAGTCATGAGGGTGTGTTATTATTGTTGTTGTTTTAATATCTGTGGAAATGGGCACTGGGTCCATGTGACTCTGCAGAAACAGTTGTGACCAGTGATACAGCGTCCTGTAGTTGGCCTCCCATTGAGGGCTGGAGTTGGGGAAGCTGTGGGAAGGATTGAGGTAGGCTGGTCTTTGGTCCATGTTTGTGTGCTCCATCTGGATGGGGCTAGGAGACATGGAAGAGGTGCCCTGTGGAATCGTGAGTCCAGGGCCATGAGTTCTGTTCAAAATGGCGGCATGGAGAGTAAGCCAGGCTGCAGACTTGCTTGTTCCTGGTTCCACTGCGTGGATGTGGAGTGGAGGTGGAAGGAGGAGGTAGTTGAATGTGTGTGTGGAGATGGATGGGTGCAAGCCCTTAGGTCCTCATCCACAACAGAGGTCATCCTTCAGGCGTGGGTCAGCCACTCACAAGCATCACATCGATAGCCAAGTATTGGATTTGGTGAATGGTTTTATCCAGAGCCATAAAACTCAGAAGCTTGGCTGCCCTACATTTAGCCTTTTAAAGGACTGCTTCACCAATCACCATGTGACTGTTGGAACCATAAGGATGAGTCACTGTGAAACCACAACCCCCTTGGCCCTGGCAAAGATGACTAAAGTTAGGAGGAAAATTAGTCACAGGTAACCTTGTTACCCAGTGCGTCTACAGCGACATCCTATTCTCGAGAAGGACAGGAGTGCATTAGCTCATTGCAGAGTGAATCAATAAGGAAAACCCCATTTAGAGCTATGGGTGGACCAGATCCACCTTGCTGGGGCCTCAGGGACCTGCCCACTGGCATCTGCTGAGAAGAGATGGGACATCAGTGGTTTGCTATAAAATTACCTCCTTTTAACTTGTCCCCGCACCTGTAACTGGCACCTCTCCAGTGACCATTTTTGAAAACCGGTCCATCTAGAGTTCCTGTTCCCCTTTCCCTTAGCTGAAACAGTGAATAAAGGAAGACATTCAGACGTTCGAACGTGTGCAGAAAGGTTTCCATCGTGAAGGCGTCATGAAGGGATCTAGGGAAGCCTTCGGCACCCCAAGCAAACCTGGAAACCTTTTCTGGGTGGCCGATTTCTTGAGAAGGGTCAACACAGGTTCTAGGTCTGCAGGTTGGAGCTGGGCATAAATTCTCCCTGCAAGCACTGCCAGTCCACAGAGAGCAGGGAAACCTGAATTAATTGTCGCTTGCCTGACCAACCCAACCCCCTTCCCTTTTTTGTACTAGGGACTGAATCTGGGGCCATGCATTTTCTGGGCAGGTACTCTGCCACTGGGCTCCATCCCCATCCCTTTTAAATTTATTTTTGTATTTTGAGACAGGGTCTTACCAGGGTGGCCTCGCAGTTGGGATCCTTCTCCCTCAGCCTCCTGAGTATCTGGGATTACAGGTGTGCATCACCACACCTGGTGGGCTGCCTCCCTTTTAAGACAGATCTTCTTGTGATATGTGAACCATTTTGCAACGCACAGGAAATGCTCCGGCATGAGCTGGAAGCTTCTGGTCCCATTGTAAGTCCTGGGTGTCAGCCACAACGGGATGCCTGACCCCTGCCTGAGGGCCTCCCTTCTACCTTCATGCCTCATGCCAAGTGTGGTTAGTCCTGGAGAATCGGACCCAGGGACTCACACTTGACGTGTGAAACACACTCACCTGTGAGTTCTCAACATGCTGGGTGGTTTGGACTTTAACCATCTTAGAAGGAATCAAGGGCCTCTTGAAGCTGTGTGACCAGGGGAATGAATCATGCTAAGTGGTATTGATTCCGAGGGTTCAGGTGTTCCCTCTGCCTTGCAGATCTTTTTTTCTTGATTTAAAAATCTTGCTGAAAATCGTTTCATACTTTTTGTGTCTTACCAGACTCTTGATTCAGCAGGAAGTCAACTTTACATTAAAAAAAAAAGGAAATAAGAAGATTTTGTTCTTACATTTATGCCTTCTTGTCTTAACTTGTGGTGGAAGAAATAGAAATAAGTGTGCACAACAGAAGATTCGTATCTAGGGATTGGGGTGAGGATAGTAAATAAGTCACAGAAGCAATTCTGGTCTCAAAATGATTATGTTCCAGAACATTCCATGATTGTCAAGTCACTGTGCCAGTGAGTCCTGTCCCTCACCCTTCACTGCCCCAGTCTCCTTTATCTAACATCCCTTTTCCTTCCATTTGCTCCTCTTCCAAGCCAGGGCCCAGCAGTGTGGGGCAAACTTTTAAAGGAATGAAATCAGATTCCACATTTGCTACCTATGGTTAGCTGTGTGACCTTCAAGCAGTCGTTTGACCTCTCTGAGCCTCAATTTCCTCCTGTGTAAAACGTGAGTGTTAGGCTAGCTAATCACTGAGATCTGTGTGGCTCCTGGTCATGTGGCAGGGGGCCACTGACAGTTCAACACAGAGTCCCACCAGCCTCCCATGAGCCTTTGTAAGCTTCAAATGCAGGACCAAGCTCCCTCTCCTTCCCTTGGGAGAACGTCTTCTCAGCCGAGCGTGACAGGTACCACATCAAGGATACCCCTTCCCCTCTGACACTGCTATGACAAGGAACTCTACCAAGATTTGCTGAAGAGTTTCCACAGGAGAGTTAATGAGCCCCTGAGTCCTTCCTAGAAAACGCCAGGAACTGTCTGGGAAGGGCTGCCATAGTCCATCCTACACCTCCGTCCAAATTACAAGAG